>VMKM01002227.1:0-82409 GCA_008360985.2 Macquaria ambigua | reverse complement strand
GGTAGGAACAGGCTACACAGGACCTTGAAATTAATGTGGTCCCTCTGGCTTTGGGCATCAGAAATGACAGACTCCTGTGTGAATGGCTATTGTAGGGAGGGATGTATGGTCTTGATCTTTTAGGTGCTTAAAGTCTAATAACCATCACACACACCTCCTGTGCTAACTACACCATAAAGCCGGCAGCTGCAGCAGAAAGAAATCAACTACCGTCCTCAAATACAATAGCACTCTTTGAATCTCAACACAGTTTTTTTCTGGTTTTAGCTTCAGCCTCTGTCTTCTCACCAGCCTCAACAACGGCAGCAGGGCTATCCTCCACACATTACAGCCAGTGAACTAATGATCAGCAGTTTAAAATTAATAACTGTGACAAAAGCATACGACCAGTAATGATGACATTACAGATGCAGCATTGGAACAACCTGCTAAGTGGTTCCTAACCACAAGTGCCAAATCCAGTGTCAAGGACACACTCTCTTCAAGTACACAACCACGTGACTGTGTCCTCCAGTGAAATCCACAGAAAGCATGTAAACCTCAAATCAAATCAAGTCAGTTTACATGTCAGTGTCCCTCCGATGAAAAGTGACTACTTGGAGGAAGTGACCACAGCCTGTTTTAACCTCTGTTTATTTTCCCCAAATGCTTGGAAATGTTTTTAATTGTGCCGTCAGTGGCATTCATGTGAGATAATACATTTAAATGAAGGCTTTAATTTTTCACAATATATTAGGGCGGGTATGGTACTGAAGCATTTGATTTATCAACCACAATTTTGATAACACATCAATGACTTAAATAATTTGTCAAGGAACAACACTAGGGGTCCACAGCCATGCTAGCAGCTCTGTGAGGCTGTACTTACACACAGCGGTATTAGTCTGGTTTATTAAACTGTACATTGAATATCTTTGGGTTTTGGACTGTTGGTCAGACAAGACAAGCAATCAGAAATTTTCACCTTGAGCTCTGGAAAATTGCATTTTTCATTCATTCTTGACATTTCATAGACTGAATACATTGCCTCCTTATGCCTCATACCTTTCAAAAAACATGTTGTTTGTTGGTGCTATTTCTCAATGGCTTCATGAATTGTCTTGTGTTGTTTTTCATTCTTGTGTTATATTTTTCCAATATTAATCTATACCACAAAGGCAAACTAATTTGAAATCCCATGTACAATTATTACACTGATGTTTGATGGCAATGTAAAACATCATACAGAAATTTAGTCGAATCAACTAATCTTTTGTTATTAAATTAATGTAAATATATGCTTTATTAATTTCAAGTTAATCTTAAAATTTCTATTGTTGTTTTTATTTTCAGACCACTTCAGAACTTATAAACATGAGTTCTTCTGACTTGAAGTCTTTTGACTTGAAATGATGAGTTAAATGAACTCAACTCATCTAATTAAGTTTAAAAGAAACACGATCAGCATGTTAGCAGACTTCCCAGCATGCATTGTTTGAGTGTTAAAACTCTCCAGAGACCCCACTGTTGAGTATGATGGAAACTTCTTGTGTGTCTTTAATACTTGTTAAATTAAGTCATGGTTGTTTCTTCTCATAATAATTAAAATGATGTGAACCATGATGAAGGTTTGTATCATTTTTGAAGTCATGACTTGAGACAGCTTTGACTAACTATTCGACTTTAGTTCAGGTAACTCACGTTTTTAAGGCAGCAGGGAAACTTACGTTTTTAAGTTGAACCAGCGTAACATGTTTTACAGTGCAACTGTTATTCATTACTTAATAAAATGTTCACTGGGTAAAACAAGACCTTCAATAACTCATTTTGTCAATTTTCCACTCACATGCAATGAATGATCGCACTGAATTATCACCCTGCCCTAAATCAAAGTATTAAAACATGCAAACAATCCTCTCTCCACCTACACAACATACACTCTCACACACACATTAGGGTAATTTTACTGCCATTATTCAAGCGCAAGCCCATAAATAACTATTCATGTGAGAAAATGTGTGTTTCAAGATCATAATGGATCTCATATTCATTGAAGGAGTACTGGGGCCAACGGGGCTGTAAGCTATACACGCTAACTAATTCCAGATGAATAATTCAAATCATTTTAATGAATAAATGGAAGGTAATTATCCTGCTCTAAGTAGCAGCCGGTGAATCAACGTAAGCACGAGGCAACAGAGATAAGAGGGGTTTCCCAGAGTCAACGAGGGACAATCACCTGCTTTGTAGAGAGAGGCGAGGGAGAGGAGACAAAACACCAGCAAACACTAATGATGAAGAGAACCTCTTACGCATGACATTATCTACTTTTAGAGTGTGTCTCTGTATGTGTGTGTGTGAATAGGTTTTGGTTAGTGACCAGTGACTAAGCTGCAGATGTACTGTTGAACATAAAAGGTTTGGGGAAGAGATGCTCCCTCAGTGTGATTGAAAAGCCTTTGTGGGGAGTCCCTGAACAGCCCCTCCCGAGCCGCACAGGAGAGATGACGAGGATGAAAGGCAGGACAGGATGGAGAGGGAGTCCACCATCATCTCTTTTGTCGTCCATCTGCTGTCGTTCCGCCATTCTCTTGACAAGCTTAACCCCCCCCCCCCCTCCATCTCTCTCTGCTGTCACAGGTGTGAACCCCAAATGGAAAAAAAATCCTAACTGAGGTCCCCTCAACATGTGCCTTGGTACTTGAGTTTTCTGATTGAATTGAAAGCAACGCTACAAAAGAGCACCTTCAAATCATCCACTTGCAGTTTCTTTATGTTTTGTCACTTTACAACATACATTGCTAGAACAATTTAAAAAGTCTTTTCCACTCTGAACATTGAGCACAAAATAGCCTTTATCTTCCATGGACTAATGGCTGTACTAGGTTAAATAACATCTTATCATCTACAGTGTAAGTAATGCAGATGTCCATGCATTTTCTGAGTTTGACCATAATACTTCTTCAGCACCACTGTCACTATCCAGATTTCACACAACAGAAGCCAACTCTATAACCCAGGAACACAGAAACTGCACAAATATTTTGAAACCTAAAAATAAATTCATCCTGGACCGCAGCCTATGTTTGGGTGAGGAAGGATTTCTCACTTTGCTGGAGACCATCAGGACACACAGTCATCACACTTTTCTTTTAGTAGGAGGACTTAGTAAAAGAAAAAAAACTAATATTTTTATTGACAAACCTATAAAACACAGATAAATCAAGCATAGTAATACTGATTTAGAGTCATGCTTCAGGATCACAATCTCATGCCTTTCAATTTCCAGAATGCAGTTAACAATATTGAGCATTTACTGTAAAACACTGAGATAAAATGCACAGTTAACGAGATTTTGGTCACAGACGATCCACTCTGCCAGCCCTGTTTGCCACCATGACCTGGATAGGCAGCTAATGGATAGATGAATGAATGGATGGATGGATGGATGGATAGCGACTATACCTTCACCCACAAGCCCTATAGAATAGACCGACAGTTTAAGCTGGTATGGATGTGAACGATTTCTAACTAGAGTTAGCCTACAGAAATTTGTCTATATATACAAAATTAAGCCCACCAACATGTACGTAAACCTACAAATACATACTGTATGTGTCTATGAATATACACATACACTTACAATACCCACCAACACATCTACAGAAACACACATGAAGAAAAAAGCAGCAAATAACACTAGGGATGCACCCATCCAAATTTTTCTTCCCTGGTACAGATTGTGATACCAGCGCTCTCTTTTTCCCATATTTAAATATTTTTACCTCACTGCGTGAAACTCATGGGAATCATATCTATGTAAGGTAACATGAGGCCAGAGATTTTATAATGACATTGACAAACTATATTTAATGGGGATCTGTTGCATCATCAACGGCCAATACCCAATCCGCTTAATAATGGTCAGTATTTCTCTAAATAATACCATCTTAAAAAGATCAACCAATCTTGCCAAAATAAACATATCAGACCCCCCTCTCCCTCTCACCCATCAAAAGGCAACAGTTTAAGGCTTAATTCAGGCAAAAATGTGTTTGGGTTTGAAGGCGCAGTATCCAAAATGCTTCATGTTTAAAGCAGGAACCTAACAATGGTTTTGGTCACGTTCAATGCCAACAAAATGCAGTATATGGGGTAAAGATCCTTATCGCCCACTCCTATTATTAACTATCTCATACCATGACATCCTTTCATCAGTATAATGGTGTGGAAAGACCAAACAAAACTTGGCAATAAGTGATCAATGAGCAAATAAAAATAACAAAAGGTTGCAGTCTGTCAACATAGAACTGCGTATTGAGACTTTCTAAATCTACACCTTTAAATAATTTCACATTCATGTAAAAGACTGCAGCTGCCCTGAGCTGTATGCATAATTCCCCCTGCAGTGTTTCATGTTAAATCCTGGACCTGTACTTTCATTGTAGTGTGATAAAAACAGACATTTTCAGACAAATTCCCATAGGATTTGAACAGGCAAGGCTCTAACAATGCTCCAACTATAAATGGGCAGTTCAACTCAGACTAAACCTGAACTGTCAAGACCTCTGACCTCTACACCGCACAAACTGCTTTCACATGGGAGTCAATTTGACAGTTGAGATCAACAAGTCTCACCTGACCTGCTATTCGGACGGAAAGCATCTTTCCTTGTCACGTAACACTGCTAAACCACGTTATCTACACCTCCTTATACTAACACAAAGCATGTGCTAACGTTAACGTGATGCTCAACCAAAAAAAAAAAACCTCTTCAGCAAGCTACCGTTAGTATGCTAGCTTATAGCTGTCTCTTAGCTGCCTCAGGTTCATGTCAAACACACAGGCGACTGCTGAACCGCCGTATGTGAAAACACAGCGAATACGGTGGTTGTGTCATTGTGGTTAAATTAATGCCAATTGTTGCTGTCATCGTCTGTGTTTAAGGTCAGTTTAGCCTTCATGTTGTGCTAGCATGCTAGCTGCAAAATGAATGGGGGGGGGGGGGGGGGTTGGGCTAGCCTACAGCATCCAGCATCCTCTATCACCGGTTATTAGACAGAAACAACTCACCTGGTTATAGTGCACCCTGAACGGCTTCAGATAGTCGGAATCTGTGCACGGAACGACTTCAATGTTAGTGATCTCTTCCATAATGTACACTTGGAGCTGGATTGGTGGCTCGCCGATGGTTGTCTGTCACCGCAAACTAACTGACAGCGGAGGAATGTCTACGGAAGCCGGGAGAGGACACGAGACTGAAGCGGAGTTTAAAAGGAACAATATTAAGAGTGGACGGGTGTTAATTTATTATAAATGGATACTGATTCAAGCATTTTAAGTGACAGTAATACAGATAATAAGTATTGTTGAGAAGATTTAGATTTTTTTAAAATACAAAAAGAAATTCCATAAATTAAAAATAATTATTTGTTCAATTTGTGAAATGAATCACATGATGTCACACATGTTGGCCACAATTTTATCAAACAACAACAAAAACCAGAATAAAATAAAATAAGAAATACCAAAAGCAATTGCATTTCCATAATGTTGATCATTTTAATCATCCTTTAAAAACTAAACTGATCTTAATTTTACTAAATTGACCCCTTTCTAACTAACTAATAATACGCTTTATTTTTTTACACAACAGGCTAGCTGTTTCCCCCTGCTTCCAGTCTTTATGCTAAGCTAAGCTAACTGGTTGCTGTCTGCATCTTCAGTAATCTTATTTCCCAAAATCTCTCTCTATTCCTTTAACAACTCAGTTTAATTTAATATTTTTCAATCGATTTGGGATTGACAACATGTTCCGATCCTGTGTTTTGATTTTAGGTGGTGGGGCAACCCTTTGGCGTGCACCTCTAAATGCCCAATACAGCTTCATATTAGTCGAAACATGATGAGAAGTCCAGCATCCTCATCGTGCTGAGTAATGAATAAGAAATGGGTGTGGGAGCTCTTTCTCACCAACCCAGCCTTGAAGGGTGAGGCTGCATGATGTCACCCCCTCACATCAATAACAGCCTTATAATGGAAAACAATCTGCAGAGCTCCAATCTCCATGGGGCTGACTTCCTCCAACAAATGAGCCCCAGTCCACCACCCACCACACAAGGACAGGACGTAACACTCTTTGCGAGCTGATTTACATCTAAATAAATACAGGCCTAGACGAAACAATGTGCGGACCCAAAAGAGGAACCGGCGTCTCTCCTCTGGGCACGTCCAATTTATATTGCCCGATCCAGCCAAGCTGCAGGGCACGATAAGACGAGGGGGGACTGCCGATTGTACAGGAGTCGACCTGCTCTGGGTTTGCTGCAGAACAATGAACACAAAGAAACTGTGGCAGAAGAATAAAAGAATGAAAAGAGTGTATCTTTATTTGTGGTTGTTAAAATGTTTTTTAAAAGTACCAGGAGTCTGTGTTTTACAACAAAATGCATTCTGGCTGAGGTGGAAACCCCCTTGTGACCAACTGTAAATACTGTCATTTGCTTTCATTAGCTGTTTGTTTATTTGCATGACTCCATCTGCAGTCAATTAGATCCAGGCCTTTTGCATCTTTCATGCTGCAGTGGACATCACAGAAGGTTACATGCTGCTGTTAATAAAGACTGCTTGGCATGCCTACACTGACACCTTCACATGATGCCAATAGTGCATCCAAGTACGCCATACTTTATGGGAATGATTGGACACCAAAATTACAGGTCAAAATAAGGCAACTTTTACAGTATGATACTTACCGGCTGCAAGAGGACTGAACCATTTCTGCTGGATGACAAGTTCATTGTTGTCTTTTACATACTGTATGAAAACAGCCTCTGTATGGGTGCATCTGAACCTTATTTCAGTCACCAGAAGAAATGTAAAACTTAACTTGTTTCTTTCCTTACACTGTGTCCTCTCTTGGGCCTCCTTTGAGCATCACCCACAAAAAGGCCTCCAAAAATCTTATCAGCTCCTCAGCCGGGTCCTGAGGCACCCGTAACGTGTTAATCCCCTCCTTCCACGAACATACGGGTGCAGGGTCCTCGCAGTCATGGCCGATTACTGTATGCAGGAGGCTGATGCAGGCCAGACTTCCCCGGTCTGAGCTCATCGCCAAACCTGGAGCCTCCTGAAGCCCCCGAACCTTCTCTTCCTGTCTGTCTGTCTGTGTAGCTCATCCTGCTCTGTCTTTTTATGTCTCTTTTTTAATGACACTCATTCTGCTAGATTTTGTCCATCTCACTTTCATTTTTCAATTTTACCACAGTTCAATACTTTTCAGCTTGTTCAATCGCATACTGTACACTCCCTCCACTTTAGCAATGTATTTAGTAGTTATTATATGTGATACTTTAAAACTACTTGACTTTTATACCTACAATATTAATCTTAGTCTGTTAGCCTGTCTCTAAATACCTTGAATAATATGAATAAGTACACTAATTTCTATGTGACGTAGATAAACTCAACAATGCAACATTTTGATGATGATTATTCTTATTTTGAAATCTCTCTTGTGAGATTGCAGTTCACGTTTTTTCATTAAGACAAATACATTTGTGGAGGAAATTGACTGGAAATCCATTAACTGCTGTGTGAAGATGTTATTATATTAATAAATTAATGATGATATTGACTGATAAAAAACTGATCATGTTAGCCAAACCTTTATGACCCACAACATGAACCATAGTAGCCCAAAGAACCTTTGGTTGTTGTGGAAACTTTGAACTAACTCTTATTTTAAAGGGAAAAACTCTCCAGTGGTCTATCCATAGCATAGTTTATCAGTCAGGGTCAAGCAGGGATTTGGGCCAGCGGCTCAGGGAATGCACTTAGCCAAGGTGGCTGCTGTACCTCTGTTAGCGGGCTCGGGGTGTGGGTCAAGATGGCCGGTATCCACCCGTCCAGCAGTCTGGACGTTCAGCCGCCACTCGCCTTGTCCAGGAGGCGCTCCCATATCCGCCCATGTGAGCTTTGATTTCAAAATAGCGGCATGTGTCAAAGGTGGGCTCGATAAGCAGCACAGGCATCTGTATGCTGTGTGGAGGATCCATGGTGAAGACAGTAAGACGTGATGGTGGCAGGACTGCAGTTATCAAGTTCCACATAAACTGATCGGGCAGGTTTTCACAGTGTGGCACATTAATAAATATATATTAATACAACTTTTAAAAGGACCAGAATATATTCAGGTCCAAATTTCAGTAAATGTTTGACAAAGTGACAAAATTAGCGACTAGCTGGTGAACATAGTGAAGCATTACAGTTAAAGAGCCAGATACCTTTCTCAGGAGTTGGTGGAGACTAAAACAGAGCTAAAATAGAGTGAATATTGGACTTAAATTCATCAGATGGCCAGAAACACGACTCTAAATGAATGCTAATGTTGCTCCGTGTCTGCTGGATGTGTAAATAGGCAACTGTTTGCTAACATGTTCGCCAGATTCAACTTTAAAACATTATATGTCAATGCTGTGTTTAAAGCTTGTTGCGCTGCCCCCAAGTGGCCAAAAAATCTATAAATGCAAGCTTAAGTCATAAGTTATTTATGGATTAATTTAATTAAGACTTGACTCCCTAAAAGAAGTGACTTGACTTGAGACTGAAAATAAAAATATTCAAGTCTCAAGTCTTGCTTTACAGCTTTTAATAAAAATATCCAAATATCAGATAATTTAATGGTCAGCATGCAGAAACCTGAAAGACTTTCAATTCACCTGCAATTTGCTTGTGAAAATTTGAATCTTTTGTGACTTAACCAAAAAAGATTTAAAAACAGCTGTGTAGATATTGTCTACAAGTTTTCCTTCATTAAAATGTTTATTAACAATGATCATTGTGAAAAACGGACCAAGAGATCTGCATAAAATACAGTACATATAGAATAAAACGATACACCCAGGTGTGTGGCACATGGCTGGACTTGGATAAAAATGGCTGCTAGTCAGCTTCATCACTACTTCTCTTCCAGGCAGGGCCTTAAATAACTGAATCCGATCTACGTTGAACTCCCCGTCTCGTGAGGAGAAAACCCCTCCACCTCCTCTGCAAGATCCAACTCTCAAGGCCATTGTAATGGAAACTCTTTTCTGTCAGGCCCTTATATTTTTAGGAAAAGCTATTATTGCTTTGTTCCCTTGTTGCTTGCGTGCCCCGGGATGTGTTGCCCCGACCAGGGTCAGAATTCCTGTTTTGTCATCATTATTCTGCCAGAGAATAGACAACTCACCCACAATGCTTTCTGTTAGCTGGAGTTCCTGGCACTTGTTTGTCTTCCATGGATACAAATAGGTCTGAAATGGCATTCAGCTGAAGCTAAGTGAAGCTATTGTGGCAAAGAATAGTTTGGATTTAGTCTAACTCAGCTGGAAGTTACACTGAAGTCATTTGCTATAGATGGACCAGGCTGCCAGGGGACAGGGGAGTCTCTCAGGGCCCAATGACACAATAATAATTAATTATATTATTAATAATATTTCAGATGCCTGTAGGTTATAAACATAAATGTTTTAAAAGGAGAATAAATTACACATCTTGGATTGATTTCTGAGAAAATACCACAGTTTTCACTCACAAACACAAAATTATACATCATACAACACAAAATATATATATTTAATCACATGAACTCTGAGAACGTTTTGACTAGCCACCAACCAAACTCGATTGTAAACTCAAAAGTATTCATAAAAAAATTTTTAAAAAAATCACAAAACTTCACATTTTATTTATTAATTTAACTGTTTAACCTGCCTTCATTATGGTCTAAATGGTGTGTCCTGAAAACAGTCACATTTTAGGATAGTTAGTCTATGAAATATCAGAATCAGTTTTAGGGCTGGGTCATGCTAGAAAGGAAACTAGTTTGTACGACGGGTTGTGGGGGGGTTTCTGAAGCTATTCGACCATCTGACAAGCAGTTCTCATGGAGTATACTGGGGCCTTAAAGAAATCCAGTATGTGGAATATGTGTGTGACCTGTAACGCATTCAGGTATGCAAAGATATTGTTTTGCAGTAAAGGTTCGTGTTTTTATATGGACACTTACCATACATTTTGGTACAAGTGTATTTTATAGTGTCACACTTCATTTTTTAAAAGGATTTTCAACAGGCTTTGAATGCTGTGTAAGACTCTCTCTTCATATAGAACAACACAGAGATTGAGGGAGCATTTTAATTAATACTTCTTATGTATTTCCCTGTTAACGAGATTTGATATGTCCCCACAAAAGTAAAACAAAAACCTCTGGACTGGATGTTTTCTGAGGCTGCTGGGACCATTGACGCCTGATACTATGGGACAGCTGCTGCGGCTCCTCTGTCCCCCTGCTGAGAGGGAGCCTATTTTAACAAGCCAGACCTATTGTCTTTTCCCAAGAATGACCAGAGAATGTGGAAACTCCTTGGGTCACATAGTCTTTACTTGTGTGTGTGTGTGTGTGTTGGTGATTGGGGTGAGGGGTGGGACGTGGCCTTGTCCCTGTCATTCGCATCACTATGGGAGCACATGTCATCAGAGCTAATTACCTGCCTGGAAGGACCAATTAAGATGCCCTCTAATGCCCCCTAACAAGATCATCTACAGAGGGCGTACAGTAGTGTATGGTGGCTGTGAGTGGGAGTTGGGGAGGGACTGGTGAATATAAGTGCAGGACAGTGGCATGAAGAGGGGCATTTGAAGTCAACTGTGTAGAGACACGGCTCCCTATGTCTCTGTTTCAGGATGCCAGTGCACAAACACACACATTTAATCAGTTTGGGAGTCATCATCACAGCAGAAAGTCTCCGTACTTCCTATGTTTCAAAGACATCCAGTACACCATACTATTTGTCAGAGGAGTAAAATGTTAAACATTGGCTTCATACTTTTTTCCACTAAAAAAGTGAGTGAAAACCTTTTAGTTTGAAACATTTAATTGAAGCATGACAATTGTTTTATTGAATTCTTAACTGTGCCATGTCTCCTTAAAAGTTTTATATGCGTTTTCCCTCATCTAAAACTGTGTTTCTGGCATGAACACTGGTCTAAAATATGTGAGCTGGGGATGGGTGTAACTACTATGAATTTAAATGAAGGGTTTTTTAAAATTACATTTGACCACCTTTTTATGCAGTTGGTCTCATGGTGTTAATTTATTATTTAGCCCCTGTCTTTCTCTTGGACTAACTGTGCGTGCTGATCTCACATATAGTCAGACCTCCTTATGAAAAAACTAACGGAGGTCTTCAGAAAATAAAAAGGCTTTTGGAAATCATCAAGTAGCCATTAGATTGGCTGCAAGTTTGAAACCACTTGCCTCTGAAGACAGCACATGTGCTCTTGATTTGGTATAAACAAGTTCCACATAGCATAATTTTATTGTTTTAATGGATAAAACTAGAGCGCCTCCACCTTTTCTCAAAAGACCTCAGTGCTTCTCCAAACCTCCACGAGCTTATCAAGATAGAAGAGACTTTGTTTGCATATGGGTAGATCTGATCTACTCTACTATACTTTTTACATACAACTTAAAGTTCCTCAATGTTTTTGACATCTAGCAACATATCATACCTGTTTTCTGCCATTACAGAACGCTGGTTGGCCTGTTGGATTGCAACATTATCTGCTTGATAAAGCCAATAAATCTGTTCAAAAGCACCAGCAAAGGAAACATAACTACTTCTTCAATCATGTCTTTATTTTCATCAAAATCAACAGTATAAATCAAGTAGGATCACACTTTATGACTCAACTCCACCAACTTCAGTGTACCATGGGACTAGACAGCTTCATTCTTATACCTCTTAGTGAAAGTATTATGTGCTGTGAATGTACAGTAAGGCCTTAAGAATAAATCCATTGTGTTTTGACTTCAATACAGGCTTTTCCTCTGGACCTGCTGTAGAAACCCAACACTTTGTTAAAACTGTGCTGCCTTTATCTTTATCTAACTGTATGAGTGAAGCTGTCGCAGCTGGACTCCAGCACCACTGTGAGATAATTATGATAAGACATGGCTGAGCCGTTCTATGAACAAACATGGCCACCAAGGCCAGAGGAAGGGAGGAACAATGGAGGCGAATTACTGCAGACTGGAGGTGTTAGCAGTCTGCCGTTGCAGTTATAGCGGTGGTTGTTGGTTTACTGCATATCAGCTCACTCTTAAACTCTGCTGACCTTCTTTAAATAGACTGTGAACGAAACTCTGCTGATGAGCTTCTGCACATTCAGATGGTTAATTTCTTGCCCAAATATCTGCTGCAAATATTTGTTCATTACCCAGCTGAAACCCATCACCATTAACCCTGAGGTACAATAAACACATGTCAAAACATTTTATTATTGACTAACTGGACTACAGAGTCTAGTTTTTGTTTCTCTCTTTAGGGGGAGGCTATCACACCTCATTCAACCAACAGGTAATTTTTTAAATAAAAATTGATGTAGGCCTATATATTTATTTTATTTTATTTATCCTTTATTTAACCAGGAAGGTCTTGTTGAAAGTCCAAACATATATTGATAGAGGTCTGGCCCAGCAATGCTGATACAGTAAGGCCAAACAACACTGATCCCAGAATGGAGCTTTTGGAGACCCCACATTATATTTATATGGAAATATAATGTGGCAACTGTATCAAAACCATTGTTTAGGTCTCTATTAAAACTATGCATATCATGCAGGTTTAATAGAAGCAGGACCTGCAGCTGAATTTAACATCTTGGGACCATATAAGTGTTCTTACTTTAAGATGTTACACCTTGGATTCAGTTGTGTTTTGTGTCTGTGTTTTTTATAGATCCATAAATAAATATAATCATAACATGCTGGTTTAAAATACTGACATATTATACTCTTTATCATAATCATGATTCTGTATAAACTGCACCACAGTCGTAGCAAGAATTTAAGTTTCTAATTTTATTTCTAGAATTAGAAATGGGAAATAGAATAAAGTCAAGTGCACACTGTATGCTCTTCATTTCCCTTTCTTTCCTTTCTTGGATAAAGCATCAGTGTGTCTGTCTTGACTTCAACACAAAGGAAACCTTAAAGCACTTTTCCATCTTCCAATACCAATTGTGCCACCTTAAACTTCCCTCCCTGCTGATGTCAGTGGAGGACACTGATGAGGTTACTCAGGTGAAATACTGCTCCTGGATCTGTGGATAAACAGATTTGAACCGGGTTGCTTGGGGCCAAATGTGCCACTTTTTAGATTTAGACAGATTTATACATTTGGAGTGCTGACAATATGCTGCCATCTAATTTCATCTAAATCCCAATAAACTGTTTACATTTGTCACTCAGAAAGGTGTTTCATTGCACCTCTCATTTGTAACGATGCATTTAACGTCAAGTTGAAATGATCTTTACGTTATTGGACAATACACAATTAAATTAACTTTACACAATGATAACAGGGTTGAGATGACAGCTGTTTTTCAGGTTTCATTTTTATGTAAAAGATAAAGATTTGTAGATTTTTATCCACAATAGCAGCATGGCTCTGGGGATGGCGATCGGTCCACCACTTTGGTGCTATTGGATGGACTGGCATGAAATTTTGTATAGACGTTCAAGGTCCCCAGAGGATGGATCTTACTGATTTTGCTGATCCCCTGACGTTTTCCTCTAGTGCCACCATGAGGTTGACATTTGTGGTTTTGAATGAACTATTGGATGGATTGCCACATTACATTTTTTGACAATGACTTTGGTAATCCCTTAATTTTGCATCTAGCGGCATCATCAGGTCAAACATTTTAATATTTGGTCATAAAATATGGTTTATCACAAAAATATCTGATGACATTCCCATCAGCTTCATCTGTTCTGTGTTTAGTGCTAATTAGCAAATGTTAGCACGCTATTGTGCTAAACTAAAATGGTGAACATGGCAAACATAAACATCAGCATGTTAGCATTGTCATTGTGAGCATGTTAGCATGCTGCCGTTAGCGTTTAGCTCAGTACAGTCTCACAGAGCGGCTAGCTAACATGGCTGTGGACATAACAAACACAAAACACACTGATTTGGTAATTTTTCTTTCAAGTGGTTTAATCAGTGTTCAATCCCTTTGCAGACCAATTTGGCAAAGTGCTACTCTCATACATTATACCCAGTATTTTCTATTGAGTCAACACTGAAATTACAGTGATTGCAGATGTAGATAATTACCACGATTATCGGCACAGATCATTTTACGAGTGTGTGTGTTCTGAAAAGTATGAATTTCAGCTGGGCGAGGCTACATAAGTACTTCATAAGCGGTGCTTTTTCATGTTTATTCAACATGAAATCCTGTTGTCTGCATACCCTAGAGCTAAAAGAGATTTAACAATCCAAAACCAATGATCATTAAATTATGATTTCATTTATCAATCTTTCAATCTGATAAGTGCATTACAATTGAGCTTTTTCTTAACAGACCAAAGGCAATGACTCAACCACCAGGCTATTATGCAAAGAAAGAAGATATAGAAATTCAATCACAAAACAGAAAATGAGAAAATCACTTTGAATTTACTCAACTGGAGTAAAAAAAGTTGTATTGTTGTATTATGATCTAATGAATGATTCAGTTTCATGTGTGAATAATGAAAAGTCCTTTAATGGATCGATTGAAATGAAATTGAGTTGACCCCCAGGCTGAGGTCAGGAGACCCAAATGTCGCTCCTGCCAAACTTAACCCTTGCCTGGACACCCTGTGTGTCCTCTATCTGGTTTGACAGCAGCCGTTGTTTCTGGGGGAGGGAAGGAGGAACTCGTGTCCCCTGACGGCTCACTCGAGGGTGACGGTTTGGAAAGTCCACTTTGACCTTTGACGTCAAGGCTTCAGGAGTGGACTGTCCCCCCCCTACACACACACACTCTCAGAGGCTTTCAAATGAGCTCTGGACACTGTCAGTCATGTTTTGGCTGTTTCCGATGGGCTTTGAACAGCAGCAAGATCTGCAGCTAAACACTAACATCAGGTTTATCTCGGTTCAGCAAAAGAAAGAGAGCTTACGCAGATGAGTTTTCTTTGTTTGATGCCAAGGTGCAGCTGCTCTCTGGTCACTGCTGAGGGGAAATTGTGTTCAGTTGACTGATTATTAGCCTTAAAATTATGAATGAAATATTGTTTAAAAAAAACCCACTAAGTTGTTTACATTTGATAGTTGAAAAGCAGCAAACTGATGAAATGTTTATTCTTGACTAACAACTCAGAATTATAAACGCTTTAAAATATATATGTCCTACATGCACTCTGATCATCCAGTGGTTCCCAACCTCAAGGTCAGGACCTCCCCAGGGTCCCAAGAAAAATCTGAGGGGTCATAAGATGATTAAACAAATTAGAAAGAAAAATCACCACTTTTGTTACACAAAATTATGTTTATTTTGTTCTGACTCTTCTAAAAAAATACTGGATACTTCAGGCCTCTAAAAATCCTTCAGATGCAACAATCTGGTTCAACTACTCACAGCTCATATCCACATTTCTGTTACGAGGGGGCATAAGTAGAAATTGCTTCGTTTTTAAAAGTTGGGAACTGCTTTTGAATTCACCACTAAACTCTGCAGGGACCTCATTTATTTTTCAGGAAAAAAATAAAAACTGCTGATTCCTTAAAAGCTCATTCCTCCATTTAAACATTAGTAAAACACTGATCAGAACTCATCACAAGAGTAAATTTTTCACTCAGCATAGGCAGTGGTCATTGGAGTACGTCATGTATTTTACAGGCCCATAGCGCCCTCTAAAGCCTACCCACAGTACAGCAAGAACAACAACTGACACTGAAGGTATATTTTTAATGTCTAATTTGCAGGTAATGCTTTAAATGGCTAAATGAGAATGTCTTTTGTTGCAGTACCACATGTGCCAAACACTAGCCAAAAAGTATTTTCCTGCTCTCATCTTTGTAGTTGAAACAGATCTGATTTCCTGTATTCTAGCACATTTATGTAGTCCCTTTCTTTGTACTTGGTTGCCCATGCTGGACCACCAAAGTATTTCTAACAAAATGCAAATTGTGGTGAGTGCAGTTGCATTATGAGGACACAAAATACAGTGAAAAACCATCACTTCTTGCACACTGTGGAAGAAAAAAACAGACTGGGTACCTGTACACTATATTTATTTATTGATTTGAAAGTTTTTCATTTTCCAACATCTATATTGTACAAAAGAGTTTGATTACAAATAATTTGATGTATTCCACATCTCAACAGAGGAGACTTCCATGAATCTTTTTGACAATCTTGGTCAAAAGGTTCCTGGTGGGACTGAACGATGCCACGATCTCCTCAATCTGTTGGATCCTGCAAATACATGAAAATATCAAATATTATTGTTTGTAAGGTTTTGGAGTTTTTCTGGTCCCCTAGTGGTCAAGGAATTGTGTAATGCTGCTTAAATCTTCTTAACCACGTTATCATTGTTCATTAAGTGCTTTTAAAGTTGCATTTTCCTCCACACAACAGCCAAAAAAGCACTACCTCACTTATTTTTAAGGTCCTAAATGAAATTCGAGTCAAACTTACGTTGTGCTTCCCATCACGTTTTTGAAGCTCTGCAACTGAAGGACGTAGAGGTGGTTGGTCAAACTGACGGAGAAGATCACCTCAAACTTGGAAAATGTCTTGAGACTGCTGAAGACAATGTGCACTCTAGAGGGAGAAAAAGAGGAAAGGATTTTATAATGTAGCTTCGTTATTTTTAGGCCAAAATACCCCTAATTATTGCAGAATTTGAGGCCACTTGGTCAGCTCTGTACTGGGGACAATGTCCATTCAACTTTGTCATGTTTGGGGAAAACGGTGCACAATATCTTGTGCTTTAAATCAAGATGTGCCTCATGATATTATCGCAGATCTAGCTATCTTTTATGGGGAAGGGTTCTTACTGGGTGTCCACACAGCTGATGTTGAGAATATTGAGCCTTAGACCCCCCCACATTTTCAGCAGGCGCAACTCCTCTCCCAGCAGACGACAGCGACTCACCACCAGGCCCACGTCACGGAGCAGCTACATGCAACAGGAGACAAAATACCTCAGCTGTAAAATGTTATTTCCACCATGTCAAGAACACACAATCGAGACAGAATACTTCCAAGATATTGAATTTCAGCTCAATATTGGCTATTTGTGTCCTCTTTCAGTGTAAAATTCTGTATGTGGAGTGGGTCTACTGACTCAAAGAACTTAAACAAGTCTGACCATAAACAAGATGTGACAGCATTTGAACAGACAGTATAAGTACGTGTTTCAAACAACAAATCAGATCTCCATTCACACCTACCTCTGGAACATGTCTGCTCGTTGGATACTTCTCCACCCAGGAAGTTTCTCCCTCAATGTACTGAGAGAGCAGTTTGTGAACAAGGCAGGCATGGCACTGCGACTTCTCATCTAGTTAGAAAACAAAAAGTATAGTAGTTGTTTTTACAAAAGTACCAGTAACAAGAATGTCCCTCATGCTCAAAATGCCAATGGACATTGAATGGACCCTCGTTATTAAGAACTCACAGCTGCTGAGAAACTAACCATGTTAACCCAAACACACATATGGGTTTCTGCGGAGTTCTTCTAGTTAAATTTAAGACTTTTAAAGACCTTTTTAATACTATATAGAAAGCAATTTAATTCCTGTTTCACAATCATACTGGCCAAAGTATTAAAGTATAACAGAAAACCAGTAGGGCCAATATGGCCTACAATTATTTATTATTATATTACATCTTTTCAGCAGTTCCCAGCTGTCTATGACAATAATTCCTAATGCTATAATGAATTAAATTTACACAACCTGGACCCAGATAAGCAGCATAAACTGGATAGATGGATTAACCAATAAAAAAATGTTACAATTAATTTAAAACACAAAAAAGGGTTGTAAGTAACATCTCCTTTCATAACTAACATTACTGCGGCAGGCATAACAAAATATTTAAGGCTTTTGTAAATTAAATTTAAGACTTTTTAATACCTATTAATGCCCATTTGAGGAAACTGAATTCAATGATTTTTAAGACCTGCGGAAACCTTGATAAGACAGATTCTGACAATCTATAGCAAATGACCACTCATGACATACTACTTTTTTTAAATTGTTTTCTCACCATCCATGTGACGTTTGAATGTGATGTGTGATATTTTCCTCTCAGACTGATTATCAGCATCGTTCCCTTCAAAAACAACAAAAAAAGGAAAACATTATTTACTGAAAAAACATTATTTGTTTAAAAAAAATGGAGCTTGAGCTTCGCTGTAAATTAATACACAAATGAGTCTTTGCAAAAACACAAGTCTGCAAAACACACTTTCACCCAATGTCTGCCTAGTAAACAGACAACAATTATGTGTATAGTTTGGGTGGTACACAATAGTTTTAATTGCAAAACAGGTCCTGACATTAGCGTGGCTAAAAAGTGCAACAAGGTTTAAATGTTCAGCCTTTAGAAAGTTTCTTTTTTTTTAAAATTTAATTACAAAAATAAAAATTCTAGTAGACAGTATTAATGCTGTCCACTACTATTATCTTTGGTGTCTGTTCCATCACTAATACAATCTTACCGTTGGATTTTTCATACACCAACTGCAGATGGAGGGTATCATAGAGAAAACTGTAGACGGTGGAGTTGTCTCTCTTTTCTCCAAACTTCCATTCACTCAACCTGAAGTAAGAGATGTACAAAAAGGTTTTTACTTTAACATCTTTGCATACAAAAACTTGAAAACAGAGCTATGCATTTTTATTCATTGTCAAGGCTACTGACAAACATAAGATAATGGCCCTCATTTACTGACAGCTGAGGAGAGTAACAGGGAAGACACACACTTTAAATGAAAGTGGACAAGGTTCAGCATAAGCAGCTTTTTGTAAACAAGGGTAATAGCCAGTCTTATGCCTTAAGATGTGAAAACCCAGTAAAATCAGAAACTGACGTATGCAGCATGGTGACGTGGCTCTCCAGGTTCCTCGTCTCTGCTTTCAGCCTGTTCAGTTTATTTGAATTCTGCTTCTTCTGCATCTCCAGTTCTGATATTTGTCTGTTGCAGGAACAAAGAAAAGAATAAGAAACAAAGAGAAACCTTTCGATATTTATAGTAGCCAAACATGAAAAAAAGATGCTTATTAATATTCTCAACTCACCGGTCATTATCCGCCACAGCCTTGGTGACCTTCTGCATTTCTGTAAATTCAATAAACAATTCAATAACTTATTCAATCCAAGAACATAGAAATAAATAAATACAATAATGAACTTCTGTTTCAAGTTACCTTCCTGACATGATTTCAGACCCGGTGTGTCTTCGAAGCCTTTTTCCTCAACTGCAGCAAGTTCTAAAGGAAGGGGAAAAACAGCGAAGGTGTTAGAGCCGCTTCATCTTCTGCTCTGCTTGTCCCTCGTAGCAACACATCAACACCAACAGTCTCTTTTTGCGGTGTTACTGTCGGTCTGAATCATTAGCCCATTCATACCGAGAAGGTGGTATTGTAAACTGGCCAGCCATGAGTCATTTCCCCACAGTAGCCATACCTGTTTCCAATTCACGAATACTGTCATCCAAATGTTTTATCATCTCATCGGCTTCCTCGATCGTTCCTCTCAACCTCTGTTGCTCCTCCTGAAAACATGAAAAATATAAATTACCTTCAGTGCTCTCAAAACATCCCTGAGGTTGTAATTCAGTGTTTCTGTGTGAAGGCTCTTACCAGACTAGCCTGCACAAGGTTCGAGTACAAGACCTCCTTCATTTCATGTGACTGAACTTTGCTCGTCTTTCTGAACAAGTTATTTCTCTCTTTTAGTTTTGCACCAAACGATTTGAGCTGTGAATTCAAACAAACAGAGGGAGGGTTGGGAATAAGATCACAAGCCCAACTGATACTCTTCCTACTGCTACATCTACATATACAGCAAAGGGCAGCAGCTAAATCCCCAAAAAATGTTCACAAGCATCCTTTTAACAAAATGGACAATTATACTGCAAATATTTATGGATCAATTAGAAAAAGTGCAAACACTGCCCAAGTGACACTGTAAACATGTCACACAATGGAAACAAAGAGGAAAACAAATTGCAGTTTGAAAAATAAAGTAAATATCCTTTAATACCTCTTTCTCTGAAGAATTTCTCATTTCTTCCCACAAAGGTCTATTCACAACCTTCAGTGGTTTGTCCAGATCCTGCTTTCGCGCCTTCAACCTGGGAAGAGGATAAAAATAATCAGTAATATCTGAATTTTCAGGGACAACTTAAACACTCACTTTGTCTATTTATGCCACATTTTTATTCTGTAATTTCTGGCACACTGTCAAACAAGATATGCTGCTTTGCACATTACAAAGCTGTCAATCAAGGATTACTATGTAAATTTTAACAAACTCCTAGTGGGAGTTTTCTACGGTTTTAAGGGCATTTAGGTTCAAACCTAAAATGAGACATTAACACCTCTCATGGAAGAAAAACCCACAAGGTTAGACGGTTAAATGTGCCACACTAATGTATGCATACTTTTAATCTTAGTCATAAATGTGTTATAAAATCTTAAGCATACTTACTTCTCCACCTTTTCTGTGAGGTTCAGGGTGTTTGCCTCATACACCATCTGTTTAGGACGGTTGATATGCCTGTCTTTCAATAAATCCATCGGGGTGCAATCTGTGTCTGACAAAAGCTGCAAAAACAAAATAAGAAAAAGTCACATCACTACATTTGGCTGTTGTTTTTCATACATTTCTTTAATATAAACGAAGCTTAACCTACTCTGCCAGGAA
The DNA here is from genome assembly GCA_008360985.2 of Macquaria ambigua. NCBI lineage: Eukaryota > Metazoa > Chordata > Actinopteri > Centrarchiformes > Percichthyidae > Macquaria > Macquaria ambigua. The sequence continues at coordinate 61,667 of VMKM01002227.1, read as the reverse complement.
CAATGCTTTGCCGAGGATTATGGATGACAAAGTCTATGTTGAAGAGTTTAAAAAACTCTAACACTGTAATGGTGCCATCATCGAGTTTCTGCAATCAAAACATTGAAGGCAATAAATAACTGACATGAAAAAAATGAATTAGTTAATTAAATTTCAAAGATATATTTATAAAATATGTCAACATCATACCCTCTGTACATCATTGGCGTAGTCTTCAAGCTGGGATTCAAACAGGCTTTGCTTGAAAGCTGAAAAAATAAGGATAATAATTTATTGTCCAGAATCTAGGGAAGCTCAATTACGTCAGGAAAACATAGCAAAATAATAATAATAATATAATATACTCACTACAATATGTGAATCCATAGCAACTTACTTGATTCAAATGTAGCTTCACATCTGATGCTGGCTGTGTGAGTGCTGTTGGAGTCATCTGTGGTCTGTGTAGTCATGATTGGAGCTGTAGTAATGTTACCGTCACACTCTATAACTTGAGACTGTAATCCCTGGCAACAAATAAAACAAAAGGGGGGACAAATTAATTTCTTAAAAAAAAAAAAAAAAAAACTGCACAAAAAATTTGAGATTTGAGAATTTACAGTACTCTAATTTGACCTACCATATCAAAGTCAGCGGCCGTCTCAGTGGATGTTTTCCTTCTCTTCTCATCCTCCATATTATTTTCATCTACTGGCAAAGGTCTCTTATTTCCATGGACAGCACTAATAAAGTCCTGCTCAAATACGTGATCTTCTAGCTCATCCATGTTGAACTCCTGGGAAGGACTCACGTTCTCAGTGGCTTTCTGAGGACTCCTTATGTCCAGCATTTCTGACATATCTTCACAGCTCCCAAGCTCTTCATCGTAAATATCGCTCACATCATTGTCAAAGTTGCTCAGCTGATTAGTAACATTGACAGTCATCGTCTTTGTATGTTCTCCCACAGAATTCACCTTCTTTGGATCGTCTGGTTTGCTTCTTTGGGGGAGTTTCGGTTTAAAGCCGCCCACTGAGAGTCTTGACATAAATTGTTTAATCTTCAAGTTGAAAGGAGTTGTAGTAGTAGTAGTAGAGGGTAGTTCTTCTTGCATAAGACACTGAGCTTGTGTATTTTCTTCAGTGTTTACTAAACCCATTTCGAGGTCAGGCTCCATTACAGGCAGGGATTTGGTTTTGTCTTCTGAGTTTTTGTCCATGTCGTGTTCCAGCTGAGGCACAGGTGCTGTGCAGCTGTCCATGGCAACAGTATCAGGAGCTGTATTTATCATGTGGCTCAAACGCCTTAATTTTGAGTGAAGATCGGCTAAACTCTTTCGTCTAGACTTTCGTGAAGGAACTGTATCAACATCATGGTCAACAGCATCAGGTGAACAAGTTTGATTTCTTGGTTCGGGTTCCTTCCTGGTGTCAGTTTCATTTGAGTCAAGAGAATCTGGATGGTTTGTCATTTCCACGCCATCAGGGCTGGATGATCCCAGGGCTTCATTGCTCTGTTGTGAAGTCACGTCTGCTTTCTTCAAATCGTCAGAATTGAGGTACAAGTCCTGCGTGGAAGAAAGGCATTGAGGCGGCTCATCTGCACACGTTTGTCCCAAAATGCGGCCTGTTTGAGCTTCAGTCATATCCATGCTTACATCGTCCTCTGGACAGTCTGTCATGGTTTTATTTACTGGTTTCTCCATGACGGCTGAAACAAAACCTGGAGCTTCATTTTCAGTATCCACATCAGGTTTCTGTGTTTTAAGTTGGTCCAGGAAGCCAATTGTGTCGACAGTTTCTTGAGGGGACGGTACAGCAGGAGCCACAGCTTTGGTGATCACAGGATTAGCCCAGGGGCCACTCGTCTTAGACAGGAAGTTTTTAAGTCCTAGATCCAAAGCACGTGCTGATGAAGAGCGGTTTCTATGTGGAGGACATATCTCACTTTCTCTCCTCTTCACAGATAGGGTGGATAAAATGTTAGAATCTTGGTGTGGAAGAACTGAATCTGATCCTGCATCCTTTGCAGTGAACCTTACTGTTTTCTCTCTGCAAGCAGGCAAAAAGTCCACATTTTGGTATGACTGTGGTTCCAAATTGGTGGCAATGTTTACAGTGTGACTTTGAGTCACATCCATGGCTGCATCCTTTGCAGTGAACCTTACTGTTTTCTCTCCGCAAGCAGGCAAAAAGTCCACATTTTGCTGTGACTGTGGTCCCAAACTGGTGGCAATGTTTACAGTGTGACTTTGAGTCACATCCATGGCTGCATCCTTTGCAGTGAACCTTACTGTTTTCTCTCCGCAAGCAGGCAAAAAGTCCACATTTTGCTGTGACTGTGGTCTCAAATTGGTGGCAATGTTTACAGTGTGACTTTGAGTCACATCCATGGCTGCATCCTTTGCAGTGAACCTTACTGTTTTCTCTCCGCAAGCAGGCAAAAAGTCCACATTTTGGCATGACTGTGGTCCCAAATTGGTGGCAATGTTTACAGTGTGACTTTGTGTCACATCCATGGCTGCATCCTTTGCAGTGAACCTTACTGTTTTCTCTCCGCAAGCAGGCAAAAAGTCCACATTTTGCTGTGACTGTGGTCCCAAATTGGTGGCAATGTTTACAGTGTGACTTTGTGTCACATCCATGGCTGCATCCTTTGCAGTGAACCTTACTGTTTTCTCTCCGCAAGCAGGCAAAAAGTCCACATTTTGCTGTGACTGTGGTCCCAAATTGGTGGCAATGTTTACAGTGTGACTTTGTGTCACATCCATACAGGCGTCATTAGCAGTGAACCTCACTGTTTTCTCTCTGCACTCGTCTTCAGCATCAAACTTGACCTGAGGGAGACAGTCATGTGAATCAATACCACTTAGGGTCGGGTTATGCTCGAAAAGAACTAGTTTGTACAAATGTTTATAGAGTTAAGTAATAATTCTCTGTGGGTTTGTCACTATGGGTGATCCCTGTCATATTACACACAGTTCATTTATCAATTATTCATGGAAAAACATATATAGATTAGTGCAGCTTTAATGTTAGTTTAAAGATGCAGTGTTCAGGGTAAGCAGGCTGTGTAGTGACTCACTCAGAAAACAAATGTGCAAAAGATCAAATTAAGCAAAGGTTTGAGCTCACCTGATGTCTTTGCACTTTCGTCTTCAAAGAATCAGTCAGTGAGGTTTCCAAACCTAACGTAAGAAACAATTCATAAACAAACATAAACAAAAAACAGCCATATGACCCTAATTCCAACACTAAAAAAAAATTATGAAACTGAATTGAAGCACTCTGTTTTTCTTATTTTAATTACTACAATCTCTGTTGCCTTGTTCCACAAACTGGGAAAAAACACTGAAATATAAAGGGGCATCCCAAAGCACATAAAAACAGTACAGCCTTTTAAAGCCATATATCATAATTCACATGACCAAAATAACATTATTTATTCTGATAAAATAATGTTACATTTTTGGTTCATGTTCTAATTCTCATCATTGTCCCAAAGGTTTGTTACAAGTCTCACTTCACCAAAAAATTTGAAATGTTTTGTTTCCAATCCATACCTTTTTGGTTACATGATCCCAGTGCTTCACTGTGCTGCTGTCGTGAAGTAATCTCGGCTTTCTTCAAATGACCACTTTGGGGGTATGTGTCTTGTGTGGGAAAAAAACACTGAAGAAGATCATCTGCACCTGTGTTTCCAAAAAGATGGCCTGTCTGAACTTCTGTCATGTCCATGCTCACATCATCTTCTGGACAGATTGTACCTCCATTAGATGAGTCTCCAATTGTAGAGGATTGTGCAGCTGTAGGCGTCATTCTTGCGATCACAGGATTAACACTGGGATCACTTGGCTTTGAGAGGCTTGTAAGCAAGTTATTAAATCCTGGATCCAAACCGTGTGCTGATGAAGATCTGTTTCTAGGCAGACCACACGTCTCACCTTCTCGTTTCTTCACAGGAAGGACTGAATCTGATCCTAAATTATTTGAAATATTTACAGTGAGGCACTGTGTCATTTCCATGGCTGCATCATTTGCAGTGAACCTCACTGTTTTCTCTCCGCATGTGGGTAAAAAGTCCAAATTTTGGAGCAATGGTAGTTTGAAATCAGTGGCAATGTTTACAGTGTGACTTCGTGTCACATCCATACAGGCATCATTTGCAGTGAACCTCACCGTTTTCTCTCTGCAGTCATCTTTAGTATCAAATTTGACCTGTGAAAGGAAAAAAAAAACAATCACGGTAAGTGCACAGTCATAAAACATCAATCTTGATATGACATTTTAAATTAGCATTACTAATTAATCATTATTAAAACATTTTACTACATTAGAGCCACCATAAAAAGAGAAATAAATGCAATCACTGTGATTCTGCATAACTTGACAAATGTGTTTATTTCAGGTAAATAAATATGTAACAACACATTACAGACCAAATACAGATCTAAAAATGTAACTTAATTTTAAATACACAGTATTCAATGCAATTCTGCAAAATAATACATGGCTAAAAAATTTAATTTTTAAGCTCACCTGATGCACCTTTGTCTTTAAAGATGGATTCAATGAGGTTTTCATACCTAATGTGGAGATAGGGAATTAAATAAAAAGCAAATTAGCAAAAGAAATCAGACCCAAATTCCCCCATTTAAAAAATAATAAACAGAATTAAGGCACTTCTGAAGTTGTTCTTAGTCCTAAACATGCTATAAAATATAGGTTTTTAAATCCATACATCATCATTCACATTACCAAAATAAGGTCTCATTTTGGTCACACTCACACTATTATTTGGCCAACATTTGAGTAAAACAAACAAACAAACAAACAAACTGGAATGTATGTGGTTTCCATACCTGCACAGTTAGATGATCCCAGTTCTTCACTGTTCTTCTGTCCTGAAGTCATCTCAGCACTCTTCAGACTTTCACAGAAGGGGTACGTGTCTTGTGTGGGAAAACGAAACTGAAAAGGATCATCTGAGCCAGTGAGTCCTATGATGCGGCCTGTCTGAGTTTCAGTCATATCCATGCTCAAATCATTTTCAGGACAGATTGCACCTCCATTAAATGATTCTCCAAAGCTCCTGGAGGATGCTGCAGGATTACCACTTGGGGCGCTTGGTTTAGAGAGACTTGCAAGGAAGTTTTTAAATCCAAGATCCACACCATTTGCTGAAGAGCTAGACGGACCACATGTCTCACGGTTTCTCTCCTCCAGAGATGAAGCATTGTCCATTTTTCCACTCCAAAAAATGTCCACGTTTTTGTTTGACGGAGCTAATGAACCACCGGCAATGTTTACCGTGTGACTCTGAGTCATGTCCATAAACTCATCACCTGCAGTGAACATTATTGTTTTCTCTCTGCATTCATCTTTTGTATCAAGGTCGACCTGAAGAAGAAAAGACAGTATGCTATCACATACATACTAAAAATTCATGTGTAATCTTTAATGATCATTAAACAAAACATTTTGAAAACCATACTTATGCATGTTAACAGCAACTCAACTGACCATTTTCCAAAGCCTAGCATAAGATTTTACAAACATGTCTCTTTCCATGCAGTCATTAGTTTCAGTTAATGTCAGTACAGTGTGAAGGATTGTTTTCAGACTTAAAACTTTGGCAAGATAGGAAATTTATTCTAACAGCAAACTTATTATAAAACTCACCTTCTGTCCTTGATGAGAAGCATGTAGAGAAGGATTCTTCAAAGATGTCATATCTAAATTTGGAAATTGAAATGTAATAAGATGCAATTCAAACCGTATTCAGTTGTAAGTTGTGAAATAATAGCAGCATCCCCAAAACACACAAGATGGTGATGCCATGCATTAAGTCAAAGCAAGAAATAAATAAGTGTTGAAACATTTAGTCCATTAATGAATTAGTTAGTTGATAGAAGATTCAATACCTTTAGGGTTGAATGATGCCAGTGCTTTACTGCTCTGCTGTTGTTTGGTCTTCTCTGTTGTCTGTGACACTCTGTTGTCAAAGTGGGAGTACATTTCTTGTGTGGGAAAAAGACACTGGAAGGGATCATCATCATCATCATCATCAGTGAATCCTCGAATGCGGCCTGTCTGAGCTTCAGTCATATCCATGCTTACATCATCCTCTGGATAGAGGGCACTTCCATAAGATGATTCACCAATCTTCCTGGATGCATTTAGGGACTTCTCCAACACAGCTGAGACAGAAGTTGGAGCTTGATTTTCTTTATCCACATCAGGCCTTTTTGTTTTAATCTGGGCCAGGAAGCCGTTTGTTTCTGCAGAGGATGCTCCAGCAGGAGGCGTCATTCTGGTGATCACAGGATTAACGCTGGGGCCACTTGGTTTAGAGAGACTTGCAAGGAAGTTTTCGAATCCAGGATCCAAACAAGGCACTGATGAGGATATGTTTCCCTTCTCTACACTTAAACTCACGTTTCTGCTAGTGGGTAGAGATGTTGACCCACTCATCATGTTCAAAGTATGACTTAAGGTCATATCCATGGATCCATCACCGGCAGTGAACATCACTGTTTTCTCTCTGCTAGTGGGTAAAATGTCATAGTTTTGGAGGGAAATATCTGCAAGTAATTCTGCATCGCCGGCAATGTTTATAGTGTGACTGTGGGTCATGTCCATGAATGCATCATCTGTGGAAAACATCACAGTTTTCTCTCCAAAGTCAGCTCCAGTATCAAAGTTGACCTGGTGAAGATAAGTAGCTTTATGTCAATGAATGGTCACTAAATGTCAAGTTTTACATAAAAACCTCTGATGAACATTATGATGAGGCATTTTAATAATATAATTAATTATAACAAAGCAATTTAACCATTTGGTGGCTGTGACAGTGGTAAGAAACACAACATTGATAAAACAGCAAAGCAAAACAGCAGAATGACTTCAAGCTCACCTTATCCATTTGTTTAGAAGCATGTAGAGGAGCATTCAATAGGGTTTCCATTCCTAAATTAGAAGACTTGAACTTAGTAAGAGTCATCTTACTGTAATTGATAATGTGAGTACTTGGTAATAGGCTGTTTGAAGTTGAAGAATTAACATTCCTACCTGCAATTTGTTGAATCCGATCTTCAGTGACAGCCACCTGGACCCTTATGAAAGAAAACACAATATTTATGTTGTTAAGACAGAAACAATTGACTGGTTTGGTGAGACTGCAAGTGATAATCATCTGAAATACAAAGGATCATGTCACCTTACCTATTTTGTGTGGCTGCCGCTGCTGCTGTGGAATGACACAGGACAAATATTACAAAGCTGAATAAAATAAAATAAAATCACATACTTATACATACTACATTACATACTTACTTGTTGTTATTAACTGTTGTAAAGGACTTCGGGTAGGAGAGGCATTTTTTAAATCCCTGTAAAGATAAAATACTGATTAGGTTGAAATGCCAGTGTCCTTGTGGAAAATTAAGCCTGACTTTTTTTTCCTAGAGTCTCACTTTGCAAATAGGAGAACATCGTTGGCAGGGGCAAAACTGACTCTTCTTGAATTCCTCTTTTCCACCGGCTTGGCACACTCCACCTTAGTAAAAAATAAGTGTCACTTTAATTACTACCAAAATACACAATTTTACATATAAACACAGTCAGGTAAAAATCATATAAATCAAGCCATCCATTTACCACATTTTCCTGTTGCTCTGGGTCGGGGAATCTGATTGATTTCCGTGGTGCTTTCAAAATCTGAAAATCATGAATTGCAGACGACATGGTTCAGGCAATGATTTGTTCATAAAAAAGTAAAAAGTACATATATACTTTGTCCATAAAATTATTTGTAGCACTTACCGAAGAAATACGCCGCTTGGAGAATCCACTGCATTCACTATAACAAAAAACATGAAACACAGTTTTCAGCTCTGGCATGTGCATGTGGGGTGTTTATTATTACATACAATGTGAATACAGTCATATCACAAAATGTTAATGCCAGGTGTAAAGCTGGCCTTTAGGTAGTGTGTAGACTGTTGCTTTGAGGTTCAGGCACAAAGCACACATGGCTGCTTTCTCTCAATAACATAATCTTCACTCACTCATTCTTGGCAGGATCCAGAGGCTCCATTTTCAACTGTGAATAAATGAAAACAGTGCTTGGTACACAGCTTCGGCAGTATATGATTACATTTAAGTTGATAAGACATGGACTTTTCAGTGATATATATGCAAATTTCGACTTTTATTGGCCTATCAGCATGAATGACCATCTTTAGCTGGAGCATTAAATTAATAACCAAAAATAAATAAAAAAATCAGGTGTGCAACAGTATAGCAAACTGATGTGTCAGGTTGACAATGAGTGCTCTTCAGAAGCCATGATAAGCTAAGTGTGAAAAATGTAAATGAACACACCTACAAAGTGTCCGTCATTCAATTTCTGTTAAGAAAGGTCGTGGAAATATGGGACTGGATGAACAGAAGTTACATGCTTTTCTGTACGACAGCTTAGGATTTTAATTTAGTATTCGGCAACGTAATTGCACAATAATTGATGCTATCGACACAGAGCTGAAATGATCAATTAATAAGTGCGACGTTAGCTGGATAATGTTATGGATTTGCCCATTGTCAACAAACGCTACCTATTCCACCGCAAAACACCTTTTCCCCAAAATCTAAAATAAGTTCACATTCCTCTTCATTCATTACAGAACTGATGATTACATACCTCGCTAGCAAAAATAACATTGATTTTAGTGCACGTATTTAAGTTAGTTAACTATGCTAACGTTCGTGTTCGCGTGCCATTCACAATATGAACAAGAAAAGAACTGAACACCACAGAAACATTACAGCGCATACCTTGTAGTTGTTATGAGCTAATTCCTCTTCGGATACGGTTGCGTTATTACTGCTAAACTAACTTAAAACTGTTTTCATGTCGCTTATTTTTAGCTGGGTCGATGTGCGAACCTGCAAACAGCAGCTAACGTCAACCAGCCTCGACGCTAACGTCTTGAGTTTTGAATTTAACCGCCTCCGCGCATGCGCAATGCGATCTAGCCTATGGGATTTGTCTACTTTCTCGATTCCTCTGCTTATTTCGGTTAATACAGTAGTTAGTTAACTCATTGGAAGATTGCTCATAAAAATGCGTATAACGTTTAGTTCGAAGTAATCAAGAAATACAAACCTTCTGACGACCAGAAATAGCGAAAAGTACTTGTATCTATACAGGAAATAACGTAAACAAACCGGAACTGACCATAGAGGGCGGGACGTTTTGAATTCGTACGGCTCAGTTTTGACTGTTGACAAAGTAACGTACCCATAAAGGTAGGCATTGATGTTGTGTTATTGAACAATGTCACACATATTAGTATGTTTCAGTTATGTTGAACGCTAAACTTGCACCTAAGCTAAGCTAACTAGACGCTTGTTATGATTCTTTTTAGAAGTTCTTGTTGTATTTGGGAAATCGCACCAAACTCCATACAAAATCTGTCCATTTTTATATTTCGCGTAATGGCAAAGATATAGGGCCTGGTAATGCATTATTTAGCTATTGATTCTTTAGAATACATATAACAGAACATGAAAATACCTATTTACCTTATAGTTAAACAGCTGGTTTAGTAAAGATGTCCAGGATTGACTAAACGTGGTTAATCAGATGATCTTGTCTTCATACAGGTGCCTTTGTCATTGCTGGCATTGTATTCATTGCAGATAGAGCAATGTCTTCAAAAATCCCAAGAGGTGAGCAGAATTAGCTATTTTTGCACTTTGTTGGTGATTGAATTAATGTGTATTTTTATTTTATAAAGTCAAACAAAGTTGATGTCTGATTAACAATCTTATGTGTTTCCCAGGTCATAAACTTGAATCGAGAGACACAGCAGCTGTATCTGCAACAACAAATGCTGCCCAAAAATCAGATGGTATCCTTAAATCTCAAAAAGAAAATGTGCCAAGGTAATCAATTGTGAATTAACACTATTAAGAATAAAAAGTGCACATATTATGACTTGTTAGTATGCGGTTAACTGTGGGATAGACCCCTAAGAAACCTACCTACGCGGCATGTAACGCCAATCTGGATCATTTCTTATTTAACATGGTGGCACTGAATAGGCTGATAAAGATGACCTAAACACCCCACTCCACACGACTCCTCTGCCACAGGTAGACAGAATCATGGGAAACACTGCCGTCAGGAAGTTACAAATCAAAGCTTTTTAGTCTTGAACCTTTCTCCAGAAGGGGATGAATGGAAGAAATGGGAGTCGGAACTTAGAATGAAATACAAAGTGTAGACATCCACACCGTAAAGTGAGTTAGTGCTCTATCCTTTGGTGTAAAGCATCATAAACCCCTAATACCTTCCAGGCTCCATATGTTTGCTTCACAGCTATTGAATTTAAATGTTTTCACTTTTGTCTTGCAGAAAAAATGTTGCTCCTAAAGTTCACAAGGGGTAAGTCATACATTATGTTGCATATCCTGAACATAGACTGTATATACAGTCTATGATCCTGAACATTTGGCAGTCGGCGTCAGCCTTTTTTTCCCCCACAACTTTATGTTGCGCCTTTCCATAGGGTCTCCACCAGGTATGGGCAACAGGCAGAGCTCAAAGAGCAAAATCAGCATTTGATGGCTACCAATGAGGAGCTGCAGAAAAACCTCACAGACACACAGGTGCAGAACGCAACTTTAATGAAGTACTTGTAGGAATGTAACATAACTAAGTACTTGTATTTATACTCAAGTATTATTTATGAATACATCGGTTAGGCTCCTGTTAGAATGCATGTCATTTGCCTGTTGTCAAATGCAGTTTATTTATTTATTTTCTTTCACTTTATGCTATCAGCATCTGCGTTGCTTTGCTAAAGTCCTTGTTATATTGCAGCAAAGAGTAGCTGAGTTGGAGCTGCAGTTCAGTGACCTTGAAAAGGAGAATGCAGAGGTACAGAAAAACCTGAAGGACTGCCATGTTCTCCTAGTCACAGCCAAAATAGACCCAGGTGAAAATGTATCCCCATTTTCAAAATGTGTTTTTATCAGCCTAATTTCTGTTGTTGCTTGATAGAAAATAACATAAAATCTCATTAATTCTTAGTTTTAGGAGAAAGGGTTGGAGAAGCTGCAAGACAAAATGAGGACCAAAGAAAAGAAGTTATGGTATATATATATATATATATTTTTTTTTTTATTTCAGTTTACTTGAGGTTATACGTACAGTCATGTTTTATTTTCCATATGCTTTATCAAACTTCAAATCAAAGCACATTTGAATCATACTCACACAAATAACTACAAACTGGAAAATAGGTGAAATTACAGTAGAAACATGCACTTATTTATTTGTTCCATGCCACACAAGTACAGAAAATTGAGAAAAGATATTACCTGTTAAATACATATAAATAATTCCAGTGTACCTATACTTGTATCCTACACATAAAGGGTTATAGGCTTTTGGCTATCATAGGCAGCGCCATCTAGTAAACAACTTCCATTGTCTCTATTTCAGAGTGTCTCCACAGACCTGCTGCATGAATTAAAAGCATTTGGAGACATTGCATCACAGCAACGTGCTCGGCTAGAAGTGAGTAAAACTCGTTGAAACTTTTGTATTGTATTGTATTAAGTTGACCTTGAGGGTTGGAGTGTATTTTAAACGTTCCTCATTTTACACACTTATAGGAAATCCAAACAACAATGACAGAACTCACTAAAGAACGGGAACATATGATGCAGGAAAGGGAGAACTTTTCCCTGGAGGCTGCTGAAATGGAAAAAGCTCTCAAAGAGGCAGAAGCTCTCTTGTTGTAAAAGGGTACAATAATAAATGTGTATATTGATGCATAATGTTTGTTTTAATGTTAGTGTGAACTGAATAAAGGATTCTTATTTCCTCATGTTCCTTATCTCTCTTCATATTTCAGACAGTCAAAACAAGCTTTTACACACAGCAAGTATTTAAATATTTACAATGACCCATGTCCTGTTTGAGAGGAAACTTTGCTTTTACCATCTCCACAATTGAAGATATTTTGTAAATAGGTTGGAGATCAGAGATGCCTGAAAATGTAATTCAGAAAAAGAAACATGATACTTAAGCATTCAAAAGCTTCATGTTAGAGGTTTTTAAATATGTTTGCATATTTTCCATCGAATAATCAGTCAGAAATAATTACGGTTTATTGTCTCAAATTCATCAATTTAACAGCATTAAACATACAACCTTTTCTGATCCTCACTGAATGAAATTGTGCAAACTAAACTTCTGGTCCTAAGATAAACTAAATAATGTAATAAAGCTATTTTCCCATACACTAATAACAGTGTTATACATTAGTACACTTTCTAGTACTTGCTTGTAGTCTGTACTTCAAGCTGACCATGACCTCTTTACAGCAGTGGAATGTAAAGTACATTTACTTGAGTACAATTTTGAGGTACTTGTACTTGAGTATTAACTCCACTACATTTATTTGACAACATTAGTTACTAGTTACTTTGGAGATTAAGATTATTAAGACAAAATATAAATCAACTAATAAATAATTATATATTATTATGGATTAAGCCACCCCAAAGTATATAGAGTAGTTGAAATTAGCTCCACCTTTACCATCTGCAACATTAATGCTTACAGATGAAATGAGCCATTCTGCATTAGAACTTTTACTTTTGGTACTTATGCCAATACTTATGTACTTTTACTTAAGTAAGATTTTGAATGCAGGACTTTTACTTGTAACAGAGTATTTTTACACTGTGGTATTGCTACTTTTACTTAAGTAAAAGGTCTTGATTACTTTCTTCCACCAGTGTCCCTTCATCGCTCTTTAGTCCCCATTTGCCTTCCAAGGATTTATTTTTTGTCTGGTGCGTTGCTGTAGGGGTTCTCGAAGCTGTCCAGGCTGGTTTTAAGAGTGCTGGTGGTGCTCGTGTTGTTGAAGTTTTTATGACCATTCTCGCCACTGTTTATCTCTCCTGAGTGGCGGGTGTTGTAGTAGTAGATGAACAGGAAGAAACCTGCCGGGCAAAGAAAGATGGTCACTCATAAGGACAAGTTGAGACTATGAAATGTAATGTATTTTTAGTTTATCCCGACTTTACAATCATTGCTCATGTAACACATAGGTGGGATTTATTTTCACAGTCATCCAGCCTTTTACTCCCATACAATATGCTGCTTCAGCTTGCCTTTCAGGTTTTAATGCAGTTAACGGAGGAATAATACAAGATTGTTAATTAAGTGCAAAATATCACTCAATGTTTTAGCAAAAGCTACAGTAACATGATAATACAGAAGTCTGATTTGAGTCGAATAAAGTCAAATAAGTGAAATTTGAGTATGTGTTATTGTTGTGATTGGTGGAGGGGCGATAGTATTGTAATAACCTCTGAATGTATCTGCTTTGGTAGAACCATCAACCATCATTTATTGTGCATTGGTCCCCCGTTAGCTAAACCTACATTCATTTATTTTTTTACCACTTGGGGGCAGTTAAACGAGCTGTAAACACAACACTGACATATTATCACCTTATAAAGTTGATATGGCAAACGTGTTAGCAAACAGTTGCCTATTTACACATCCAGCATACACGGAGCAACACTAGCATTCATTTGGAGGCGTGTCTCTGGCTATCTGGTGAATTAAGTCCAATATTCACTCTCTTTTAGCTCTTTTTTTTTTTTTTGGTCTCCACCAACTCCAGAGGGAAATATCTGGTTCTTCAGCTGCAAAATGCTCCACTTATGTTCACCAGCTAGCTGCTAATTTTGTCTGTATGGCGTTTGGTGCTGAGCACGTTGCAAACAGTGAATTCATGAGAGCATTTCGCTTAAAAACAGTTGCCTGCTGCGGCTGAAAATGATGCTAATGAGAGCTGTAAAAGCCAACCACAACAGTAAAGCTGTGGGCCGTACAGTTATTTTTTCCCACTTCTATTCATCTGTTGTTAAAAAGTATTAATTAAAGCAGCTTTATCCTGTGAGTAAAGTAGTAAAAACCTACCTACATGAGCAGTGAGGATTAAATAGGATTAAATGTAAAAATATAACAAATCAATAAATTTAAAGATTATTATTTAGTACTGCTGGATCACTTCCAGGCTGATCACAGTTGTGGATACCTTGGAAAGAATTGAGGACCGTGAAAATGTAGTAGGCGGGGATCTGGAGGACACCGTAGGCGAAGAAGGCAAAACCCCATGTGATACCCAGCATGCAACACAGTCCCAGGACGGTTACAATACTTTTGCCACTTGTGCTAATTTGCACGTTGCCTGCTTTGGTTCTCTTGAGACAAAAGAGCCAGGACAGAATGATGATGAAGGTAGTGAAGGTGAAGAGGAAGATCAACGCATAGTAGCCTATGTTGACAATGTAGTGGACGTCAATGTCTGTTATCCAGCACCTTGGAACAGATAAGACATGTCAGTAAAAGGAAAGGAAACGTGGCTCTATTGTACGAATCTGTATATTAAATGTATAATCAGCTGACTTCAAAATGATTTGCCAACTCACATGGTCCTGCTTTCTACAGTGTCATTAGTGTGGATGACTTGTTCACCATATTTTCCTAAGATGAGCAGGACAATAACAAGTACACTCGGTAGTACTGGAAATGGAGAAAGAAAATTAACCAATTAGGCTAACCACTGAATTGCAGAAGTCTTGTCCATGGTCAGGTCAAACAGCAGAAAATGATGATGTGTACTCACCCCAAGTGGTAATGGAGACTTTGAGCATGTAGTGATGGATTACAATTCTGCCCCCCACGCGCAGCTGCAGGCAGAGGTGGAAGGCCTGCACAGCAAACCAAGAGAAAGTGGCCAACATAAAGTAGTGCATGAGAGCCGCCATGATCTTACAGCCCACAGTGCTGTTCATTTGTTCCACATAGTTGTTGGTCAGGAAAGTCAAGTTGAGCAGGAACATGGCTGACACCAGGTGGATGAGAATCCTTGTGGATTTACTGGCCTTGATCCTCCTGTGAGGAGAGATGAACAGAGACGTCACATTATGTGAGATTTTTCTTTTGGGAGCAATCATAAAGTTATGTATGATTGCTAATAAACATCATCATCATTTTTTATGATTAACCCGTTTGGTGAAGGAGTTAAATGTATTTTGAATAAATGATGATGATGATACGTGGCTCTGCACATTGTTTAACTAATATATCTGGCAAAAACGACAAACATTCACTGGTTTTAGCTTCTCAAAAATGATCATTTGCTGCATTTCTCTGTTTTACGTCATTGTAAATTGAGGGCCTTTGGTTTTGGGACTGTTTGTCAGACATATCAAGTTATTTAGAGTTGTCACCTTGAGCTCTGGGAAATTGCGATTTCACTGTTTTAGTACATTCATAGACTAGACAATTAAAGGATTAATCAAAAACACTTTTAATGAAAATGATCATTAGTTGCAGCACTAGAGAGCAGAAAAAACACCACAATGTGAAATTCAGGAGCTGTTTTTTTTTTCACTTGAATGAGCCAAAATAGAATATTAATTAATGTAAAATATGACTGTGATCATCTGTTAAATTACCAAATTAAATCTATTCAAAATAATTCAAGGCAGAGATATATTTTAAATAAAGTTACATATTTTAATGGCACGTCATTGCATGTAAATAAACAGTTCAATATTACAGTGATACTTATTGACCAGTTTATAAGAGTCTATGAGAGAGAAAAGGCAGCAGAGGAGACTGAAGGAAGTTATCTTATGAATATGGTGAGGATGGAGAAGCCTAAAACAAAGCATTTAGATGAGATTTACAGTGGTGGAATATAATTAAGGACATTTACTCAAATTTGAGGTATTTGTACTTGATTATTTCCATTTCATGACACTTCTACTTCTACTCCACCACTCACCTACATTTATCTGACGGCTGTAGTTACTACTTACTTTACGAATCAAGATTTTACATTCAAAACATATGAACTTTTAAAATATGATGCTTTGTAAAAAAAAAAAAAAAAAAAAATTAAACGGTATATAAAAATTAAACGATAAGTCGATTAAATAAAACAAAGCCAAAAGATTAATCAGCAACTGTTTTGATAACTTATAAATTGTCTTTTTCTTCGTGCAAATATGCCAAAGATTTCATGGTTTCAGCTTCTCGCCTCGCTTCCTCGTCCTAAATTACAGTAAATTAAATAACAAAACAAGACATATGAAGGCGTCACTTTGAGTTCTGGCATTATTTTCTTATGTTTTACAAACCAAACAATAGATGGTCTATTTAAACTTGGGTCATATAAGTAATATTGGTTTACATATTACATAACCCCGTATATATATATATATATAGGATTATCTTCACTTCTAAGTAAGTGCAGGTGAGGAAAGGGACAGATGGGATGTTGTTTTATTTTCACAAGGCTTTCATCGGGTACATACAGTATCACAGTTATTTCCATAGCACTCCTACAATGAAGCTGCTGTTCAACATTCTCATTTTCATACCGCAAATGTTTGACATTTTACCTGCCACAGTGTTCTGTGGGCTTATTTACATAGACTTTCACCTCATTAACCGCTGTGTAACAACACACCTAAGGGGAATGTTTTTTTGGTTTACTGGTATTACCTTAATGTTTTATACTATTGCACTCTTTGACGCTTGTTTTTTACTTTATAAATAGTTAGGATAAAGACTTAAGCACCTTTGTGTCAGTGATTTGGAATATAAACGTTCATCTCTTTTTATTCGTCATCTCTGTTTCTACTAATTGGGACTGAAACCAAGATGTCTCTCTAATTCTTTTTTTTTTGTACAGGAAAGATCTCAGTATGTGTGGCAACATAATGAGAAAACTTAGCGGGCAAATCACCTGAATACTCATATCTCTACATGACCTCAGTATTTTTGGGGGGGTTTTAACAACCTGGCGAAAGATGGTTTACATTCTGCAGTTAACTTACACATATTACTTAAGCCAAATCAAGTATTTTTAGACTAATATATTCAAATTTGACTAATTTTAGGCCAACAAAGATGCATTTCTTATTTTATATATATATATTTATGTATATATTATTACTGCTTGTGTGAAAAAGGCTTTGGAATAGCAGTTATACCTTTATTCTGGAATATAATGGTAATGCTTTATTCTGCTGGGCCGTAATTTCCTGGAAGTTTCTTGTAAAGAACAATTTAATCTGAAACTAATTATAGAGACAAAGTTCTGCTATCGTTACCTCAGGAGGAAGTGCATGAAGAGGACTATGCTGAGGAAGAACATGGACAAGCCGCAGCCAACCTGGGTGATGATGGTGAGGTTTTTCAGGTCAGAACTAGAAATAGTTTGATTAGGAGGAGCCTGCAAAGAGCAAAAATCAAAACACTTTTAAGCACTTTGTCACAGGCATTGGGAATCAGGATGGTTTATGATGAACTCCATTGCAATCAGCTAAGACGGAGGAATGTCCAAATATTTGTATTCTACTGGAAATGTATATCATCAAATTATTACAGAAGAGGTAAAACACACCATTAAGATAGCAAAAAATGTCAAATGCGAACACTGGCATGTAATGTTGTCTCCAGCTATTGTCATCTGACATCCGTCACCAGTCCAGTTTGGTCGGCTTCCTAAAAGACAGGAACAGAGCGTGCAAACAGTGCAGAGCTGAAACTGGAGGGCTCATACGTGCATTTGAGTGAGGAACGACAAGAAGACTAAAGCATCAATGCTCCAGCGAGTCAGGTTTAATCCAATTTGCATCAATGTCACCCAGAATTTAGCTGATTAGATGTTTGGTACTCATGATGAGAGTAGTACATTTCAGAGTAGTCATTTATTTAATTTTAACTTTTGTTTTCTATAAAATAATTTCAAACGTAAAAAATGCAAAGATTGTGTGTTTCCAAACAAAGTGAAGCACCACATTAGGCTTTGTTTGCCACAGTGTGTGCAGACTAACCAAAGCTTGATTACATTTTTTTGGATTACAATACACAGACAGACAAAAATGTAATGTGACTGCTTCTGTTTCTTCCTCCCCAGAGTTCTTTATTAAATAAATATCACCATCAGAAATTGAAATAATAGGCGTTTTTCATGGCACACATTTTGTCTTGTCATAGCAGGAAAAGAACAAGCGTAACTAATACAATTAAAGATGGTTCTGCCCCATTTAAATGTCCCAATAATGGTGCCTATACGCTGTATATCTTACATGTTCATAGGCCTTTTTCACAGCAGACGTTTTGACTTGTCATAGTAGGAAAAGCACAGTGAGACAACAGGACCCTGAAACTTACGCATCTAAAGGAAATTCAGCTGTGATTAAATGTATTATTTACACCTATGCTTTTCTTACTGTGACATGTCAGAATGTCTCGTGTGAAAAAGGCTTATTGCACCAGCTCGCCAGTGTACTCTGTGTTATTTCATGTCCTATTTTAATCTGCTTTAATTAGGGGTCACAGCAGAAGTCAGATTGTGGGATCTTGGTCCTAAAAAGCCGTCGTTAATGTTATCAATTACACTTGTGCTGCTGTGTCAAAACGTCGGCTGTAAAAACAGGTCTATTCTAGGCTTCAGAGAGGCAACCTTTGTTTACACAGCAACTTTAATTTGCATGTAACACACTATCCAAAGCCTATCCAAAATTTGATCTCGCATCATATATCCTACATCAACGTGCAAATTAGCACGTGCGATAAATACCTTCACCATTCCATGACTGACAAGATGGAATTCCTTCCTGTGAAGAAAACAACAGAACCGCATTAAAATGATGCTCTTGGATGGCAAACAAACTCAAAGAAGTACAAATAATACACATTTGATGCATTTGCACTTACGAATTTTGTATTACGAAAATTGATGCCTATTTTGTCTGTGAGATTGGTGATAATGGTTCCCATTTCCACTGCTAAAACCTCATTGCCTAAAATAGTGCTGTTCATCACATCCTGAAAAAAAAAAGGGAACAAAATAATAACATGAGCACGATATGTAAGGTGTATCTACAGTACCACTGAAGGTGAAACAGAGATATTTTTTCTTACCTTAGCCAGATTGGTGAATCGGAGAACAGCTGCAAATGGTACACTCACGTTCATACTGAGGGCTTTTTCAAACGCTTCTTTCGACACTGTGACAGATCTTGAAAATGAAGCCAGAACATCTGCGCTATCTATGATCTGCAAGGAAGAGCAGTGTGTTGTCAAAACTGAGTACAGTGCAGTTTTAACAAGAATTACGCAACTGCTCACTTTAACTGCATCCAATTATTAATTATCCAGGAAATTACTTAGTATTTAGGAAATTACTTTGCTTTTTTTGTTTTGTTTTTTTAAATTAAACTTTGTGACTTGTTTTTAAAGATTTACATCTTCAGTAAGTGGGCTGGTAAACAGGTTAGATAAGTTGGACAGTACTGAGGGATGGACCAACACATTGTTGGTTTTGATCTTTTCATGTGATAGGTTGGCACTAAGGAAAATATTAAATAAGATTTAAACACTTCAGTAAATGTGTATGCGTTAAGTAGCTCCCTACTTAACGTGTACACATGAGATTGGTTATGATCCTTTCACCTCGCTCTTGGAAAGAAAGCGAATAACAGTATTTCCAAAAATGTTGAATGAACAAGTCCTTCATTTACACCAGTATAAATGATTTCCAAATGAGAGAAATGGCAGTTTATATTGACCACTTAATTCATCACTCTCAAGTTAGCAGGTGGCTGAGCTATCATCTCATAAAAACACTGAATAACACTGTTATTCTGAAGTCTGTAATGAGAATTTTACTCTGCAGTGCACCCACATTCATGCTGTCATTTGGAGAGGAATAAGCAAAGGAGACTTCGTTTATATCCGCTGGCACTGTTTCTGTGACTAAGATACCCGAGACTCCTTCTCCCAAATTCAGTGCAGCTGAAGATCCGTTGATGGAGGCGGCGAGGTTTGCCATGTTGTTCATAACTTCACTGTTAACAGATGGAAGAATATTCACGCCTTATAGATGAGGTAGCATGCATGCAACTCTGCAATCAGTACTTTAATAGGTTTTTAAAATAAATAAAATAAAAAATACATAGGTCAAAACCTGAATATATACATTACTGTGGTAACCTAACACATTTTCCCTGTTTCAATTTCAGTGTTTAAAGCAATAGTTTGAGTTAGATGAGAAGACCAAATCCGCTCCCATGTCTGTGTGTTAAGTACAGTAGTTGGAGCATGGAAGTGATTAGCTTAGCTTAGCTCAAAGAGTGGAAGCAGAGGGAAACAGCTAGCCTGGCACTGCCCAAAGTTAAAAAAATCTGCCTACTAGCACCTCTAAAGTTTACAAATGAACACATTCTATCTTGTGTGCTTAATCCGTACATATTTGGAAATGTAAAGCTTTGTGGTTTTACGGGGAGTTTCGCGCTGTAACTATTTCTTGGTGAACAACAGCGGGAAGCAGTGACTTCCCGGAGTCTTGTGGACAAATTGGTCATTTTTGCATTTCTGTTAATTAGTGAGCTTTAGAGGTGTCGGAAGGCAGATTTTTAAACTTTCCACAGAACCAGGCTAGCTAAACTAAATTAATCACCTCCCTGCTCAAGCTCCACAGTGATATTAATCTTCTCATCTCACTCTCGGAAAGAAAGTGAATAGTTTAGTTTGTTACATTTATTTGTCAGGGACCATGTACAAAAATCATTAATCTCGCACACATATTTCCTAAAATTTCTAACTATTAATAACCTTTAACCTTTAATAAATTCATGTGGCATGTCTTACGCAGCTTGGGCAGCGTCGACCTCTTTTCCTTTTTTAGTATTTAATGTTATATTGTACTGTTGGAGAGCACTAGGACCAAGTTCACTGCCAGGCTGTTTCACTGGATTATTACAGTTGCGACAGCCTCCCTTGGTTGCTGTTATGTTGATAAAGAACATGTCGTTGACCTCTTGACCTGAAAGGAAGGGACATCAAGTTTTTTCTCAAGCATTAGCTAGCATTTTTGACAACTTGAAAACATTTCACTCCTGTCAGTTTAACTCATTAGGTCAGCTTTATCTTTTTGATTCATTCCACTTCCCTTCACTAGATCAAACATCTGTAAGGTACAGTAGTACGTAACAGTTCGTGCCACTTAAAGCCAGTGTCTACAGCATGATTAACATGTTGTACATTATATTGCGCACTCATTGCTATCAGCAAAAAAGACAGAAATTATGGAAATGTGGAGAGCTGCAGAAGCAACATTTACACATTCATTTTTTGCTTCTCTGAAGGGAACTTACCAAAACTGCTGCAGGAGTTTTCATTATAAGTAGAGTGTGTACATATGGTGTCTGTATTCACACATCTAACCTGGCAAGATCCTGTTAATGGAAACACTGTCAGAATGTAGTAGGCTACCCATCCACAGTAAAACAGAAAAATAAGCCAAGTGGGACAAATCTATAGAGGCATACAACTTCAGAAAGTAAACATTTAAAATTATTTAAAAATGTCTTTGATATTACTCATTTGAGTGAATTAAATTGGTGAACTAAGGGTAGCTGACTCTATGAGGGGAGGGGAAAAAAGTGAATTCTTCTAAATAGTTTAATTAATATTTAATAATTTTAATAATAATTACAATTTCCAATTTTTAAGTTTAGTGCAAATGTATTCATATTTTTATTAGCTCTGTTTTTGTCATTTAATTTATACAGACTGAAGTGTCAAAAGAAGTCGGCTTACCTGTGACAGTTTGATTGAAATAACACGTTGAATCTGGATTATGAGAGAAATTTATTTAACAAAAACAAATCGTCACCTTTTATGTTTGTATCTTTTATCTTTGTATCATTAAAGAAGAACTGTTGTTTTACATTTTTAAAGGGCCTGTTCACCCAAATCACACACACACACACACACACACACACACACACACACACACACACATACACACACACATTTTCCAGCTTTCCTTTCACCTGCTCTGGTGCACTGGGTAATAAATATAGTAAAGGTGAATAGAATTTAATTTTGTGGTGCTCATAACATTTAAAAATGACATTGGAAGATGTAAAATTCAGTTATGTAATATCACCTTTGAGGCCAGATACTGTGGCGTTGCACTGCCTCCCTTGCAGAACAAACAGTATCAATTTCTTGTTGATATGCCATTGTGAAATCAGCAGTAGATGAGTGCCTTTCTGTATCTCCATTGAAGGCCACTGTTGAATCCCTGTATCTGTTAATTAAAAACAGAAATACAGCTAGATTTGTATCTTGTTGAAATGCTGATGTAATTTTTTTTAATCCAGTATTTCGTGAGTATAACAAGTTGGTTGTACTCACTTGCTCCTGTTGCGTTTTTCTGCAGAAATACTATGCAACCTGTTGAGAGGTAAAGAATGCAGTCTTTTTTAATATCACTTAGTAATTTAATAATACTCTTAAATCTCTTGCATACTTTTACACAATATTTTACAGCAGTGACCCAAACGCAGAGTAGTCCATTTACAAAATGGAATATCTACAAATAATAAAATCATAATAATTTATTGTACTTCAGTGGATACACAAGAAATTTGACCTGGTCATTTAGTCTAGACTGATGTCTCGTGGGGGGTTACAGCCTATCCCAGCATGCACTGAGAGAGACACAGGTACACCCAGTACAGGTTACCAGTCTACTGCAGAGCTAAAGGTCGGGGTATGCTTGAAACAAACTAATTAGTGTAGTGAAGTGTCATTAAAGCACGTCCGAGGTCAAAATGTTTACAGCCGTTCCGAATGACCACACTCGAGGGCGGTGTGAAATGCCTGTCCTAATAGAGAGGGGCAAGACACAATAACTGTTCGCTAATACTTTCGCTAAAACAAAAATTACAGTGTAAATATTTTTTACATACAAGGTATTAATGAAATACTTACTGGGTACCTATAGTTACAAGTAAAGAAGTACAGGGAATAAGGGGGAAACTAATTTACATTTAGGGGATGTGTAGCAATAAATTACACTGTAAGTATTTTTAAAATTATGGGTACATATTAAGTTATTACAGTGTACATACAGGGGACCAAAAGGCTTAGCCTATATGTACTTTCACAATAGGTAGGTCATGAAAAGGAGCCAAACTACGTGTGATGTTTTCACTCATCAGATGGAGTATTGCATCAGATGGATCCAGTATTTTATCATCATTTCAAAAACATAAATATTAGCTATTATACAGCTATAAAGGTGCACCCTTCCTCCTAGATTTAGCATGATGTGTTGTTCCCTAGCAACAACAATAATAAAAAAGATGACCATACAGTACAGAATCAACAAATTTCTAAAACCGTTTCAACAAAAACTGAACATTTTAACCTTCATGAAGGTAGGATTTATTGCAGGACTGTTGTATTAGACTGCGCTATTTTATCAAGGTGTACCTAATAAACTGGCAACTGAGTGTATATTAATGATAATAATAGGTACTCCATATTAAAAACATTTTATTTCATAATTTACCAAAGTATTGTTTTGTAAATATATCATAATTTATGAATAATATAATAACAATCTTTAACAATATGTTGTATTTCATAAAGTTATCATATGATTTTTATATAAAATCTTAATCTGTATAGTAACTAGTACAGCTGTCTGATGAATTAAGAGAAAGTATAAAGTAGCATAAAATGGAAATACTCAAGTAAAGTAAAAGTACCTCAAGACCACAAGAACTGTGATTGGTCAGCTTGGGCTGCTTATGTTTTCTCCTACAAGCCTCAAATGCGTCACAACATACATACATTAACTAAGATTTTACAACAAACAACAGTTAAGTCTGAATATCAATATAGCTTGTCATATATCAACAACTACTGTAATTAAAATGTTTATTATAGTTTTGACTCACTCAGATTCATCTGACTTGTTTGTGCACTGATGACGCCATTGAAGTTATCAGCAACAACAAAACATGGGGTTTGCTTGGTCAAACATGTTACGAGTTTGGCACTGTTATCTTTGCTGTAGGTATCGCCGTTTCCTGGGGCTAAAATACCAGGATCAAATCAGATTAAAGTTAAACAAAAATGGCATATTTTTAACACAATATTTTACACATTATAAGAACTATTGTAGATCCTAAGAATTTTCCAGTTCTCCATATTCATGCTCAAAAGATTGATCCTCAAGAGAATAATACAATGTGATAAACAATGTGATATGCAGGCACTTGAAAGTTCAGCAGAGATAGTAAGGTACTTGGAAATCATGTCTACTTACAAACAAGACCCACAAATAGAACCCAAGTCGCCCAGTTCATGTTCTTTTGATGGCATTAATTCTCGGTCAGGATGTGTGATCCAGCCACCGCTACAGTAGATGAATAACAAGTATTGCTCTAAAGTACTTTTTCTGTAAGGTATTATCAGATAAAAATGACCCAAGTATTTGAATTCTTACCTTTCTCTGGTTGAAGTAACGTCAAAGCGCTGAACAGTAGCAAACTGCAGCAAATGAACCTTCTGGCAAGATGAATATTTCTCTAACTGACTTTGCATAGCTGCCCGCTGCAAAAGTTTTGTTTTGCAAATTTGCAGTTCCTGAAAATGTCAGACATGAGTCCTCGTGCCACTCTCCCATGCAAAATAACCCAAATAACATAATACGCTTGGATGAATATCCAGTGATTACGTAACAGAATGAATGGTGGTTGTTATGCACAGTGTCTTGTGTAAACAACATTATTGTCTGTTTAGAGAACCAAATAACGTCATCAAGAATACCTGATCAAATTTTCAGACACAGATCATGTCTGCTAACTACTTTTTTTAAATGTAAAGTTAATAGTAAATATTTAGGAGTAGAGTATAAACAATGAAGAATATTTTTATTTTATTTTCACAGTTACTTGTCAGTTATAATTGCATCTGGAAATATATTTTCCCAAAATCTTCCTTCCATAAAATTGAATTTGTTCATATTGAACCTACCTAAACACTATACAAATGATAAAACACTGACTGAGTCACAAAAGGTTAAATATGCTACAGATCAAACACATCCAAATTATTTCATGGCTCTGAAAATAATACAAAATGTTCAAGACAAAAAAAAATGAGTCTGTCAAATGATCAAAAAAATGAAATAGCAGTGAAGCATGTGTATAGATTGGGCCTCTATACAGTAAATAACAAAGTTTACACAAATAACCAAGATTATGGGCTTTCACTATAAACCCAGATTACATTTTTGGAGCTGTGTTGCAACTACATATGTAGTCAAAATTGTGTTAAGACCAGAATCTGACATTTATTTTGCCATATAAAAAAAATGTCATGCCGTGGAAATGTATAATTTCCACGAAAACAGCATGTTAAATGTGCAGACACAACTAAAAGCCCAAACAAACAGTGAACTATGCAGCTAAGGCAACATAGCCAGATCCAGTTAAAGCTAGCTAGAAATAGCCACAGCTAGCCTTGACTAAAGCTAAATTTACTTACTGTTTCCTGAAATTGAAATATATACATTTTGGTGAACTAACATCTTAGACATTTAGTTTGTTATCCAACATAAACAAGGCAGCAGCTAAATCCAGTCATGGAGAGCAAAAAACAGCTAAACTAGCCATGCTAAAAAGGTAGTTAGCCTAGCTTAGAGTAGCAGTAACTGCCATCTCAGCTTTTGAATCTAGTGGAATTCACAACTTTGTGTGGCTAAGCTACTTTTTAATCACTTATTTAAGAGTAAATAAATTAATTAGATTTCAAGGTTATTATTAAATAATGGTAGATGGAAAGCTGAAAGAGCACATTTTGTTGTGAGTGATTTTTTGTCACCAAAAAGACATTACACCATTTTTCTATAGTTTACCCAGTCAGCCTGAAAACTTTGAACTAGGGCAGTATCGTTTTTAAGTCTAGGAGCTATAATGAAATGTTTGTTTTGAAAACCCAAACAGAAAAGTTTGACGCACACTCCATCGTAATACATCATAATTTCCAATATTTCCAGGAAAGCTGAAGCTGGTAATTTCCACTTCTCTTTACTGTTGAGAAAGGAGCCCCTATGTTCTGGTACTCTCTGATGAGCTGATAAGATCTAGCTGTTAAAGTATTTATAGCATTGCCTGTAAGAGAGGAAATTAAAATATTTTCCGATTAAATTTCACATCGCCTTAGGTCTTCCCATCGCCTTGTTTTTTGCATTTCTCAC
Organism: Macquaria ambigua; assembly: GCA_008360985.2. Lineage (NCBI taxonomy): Eukaryota > Metazoa > Chordata > Actinopteri > Centrarchiformes > Percichthyidae > Macquaria > Macquaria ambigua. The sequence goes on along the minus strand of VMKM01002227.1, from coordinate 35,509 downwards.
TATGTTTGTTTCATGGGCAATAAGCTACAGGCAACAGGTTAGCTTAGCTTAGCATAAAGGTTGGAAACTGAAGACTTCAGGGAGTCACTACTCTTGACCAAGACTGGCACATAACCCATAAAAGCTTGCTGTAGGCTACATATTATACATATTAGTAACCCCCTGTAAAACCACAAATTGTTGTTTTTACACTTTGGTTTTTGTACAGATAAACAAACAAGATAACATGTTAATTAGTGAGTTTTAGAGGTGCTGGTAGATGGATTTTGTTACCTTTTATATTGTATTTGTCACCTTCGGACAGGACCAGGCTAGCTGTTTCCCCCCGTTTCTAGTCTTTATGCTAAGCTAAGCTAATCACCTGCTGCTTTGTAGATTTATACTGAACAGACAAATATGAGAGTGGTATCAATCTTATCTTCTTAACTGGGCCACTAAAGCTGCACTAATTTTGTCATATTAAAATTGTTCAAAAGATTATGTGTTAACGTGAAAGATGACGCTTATAATGAACTCACAGAAAATTATCACCCAACTCTGCAGTTCCTATCAGCTCTACATAGTGTTTTAGTGACTTTCAGCTAATTATTTTGGTTTTACGGTCCACAACATTACTCTTTTGGTTCACTCTCACCTGTTTTGAGTGAAAAATATCTGATAAACTCGTTGTATGCTACTTGTCCAGCACCAAACAGCGGACAGAAGTTAGCGACTAGCTAGCGAACACCGAGGAGCATTTAGCAGCTACAGAGCCAGATATTTCCCACAGGGGTTGGTGGAGACTAAAACAGAGCTAAAAGGAGAGTGAATATTGAGCTTACATTCAACAGGTGGCCAGAAACACGACTCCAAATGAAATGCGAATGTTGCTACGTGTCTCCTGGATGTGTAAATATGCAACTGTGCGTTATGCCCAAGTGGCCAAAAAATGTGTTATGGTAGAGGATATTTCTTCCACCACGTACTGATCTGTTTCTGGAAAGACACATTTAATTTGATGCTGTGACCATTAATTGGGCCTAGTTTAATTACTCCCATCTCCACTGCATTAAGATGGAGACAGAAATCTAAAAGACAGACATTTCAAAACCCGGGCAAGTGAAACTAGAACTATGCCCGCTTGGTCCAGAAGAGGGCAGCATCATGGTTTTGTTGCATCTTTTCTGACTCGAAGAAGTACATGGCGGAAGAAGACACAACAGCCCTGACCCTGCAGCAGAGAGCATGAATAAACGACATTGATCTACAGTGAGTAAAAATGACAACAAGATGATACATGATACATTTAGGGAAACTACTTACTGGCGAGGTTAGGGTTTATCTCTAATTTGACCTGTGATATTGTTGTGTTGTAATGTTGACGTGTAAATTCCACACCCATTGCAACCTGATGCATTTATTGCAATGCATTTTATGAATTATTATGGTTTACTGGTCAATTCGGCCTTACTGATGAACTTTCAATTAAATGCTGTCTTTGACAATCTGCTTGCAGTGGTCACTTCCACGACCACACCGACGCCTGTTTTAGCCGCATGCGCTTGCAGAATGACAGAAGTACCAACTTTATTGAAATACAAATAACGTGTAAAACTTCCAAAAGTGAGTCATGAAGTAAGTGTGGTGTATCCCGAATACCACGGTGGACCCTGACAATTTGAATTTGTGTGTTGTGTGTGCAGTGAAAGATAAGAAAGGAAAGCTTAAATTGGCCGATGTTTTAATGGAGCCTGGTTTGGCAGGGTGCTGAACTGTATGAACTGGCTGTTGATGCATTGTGTTTATAGATTATAGACGAGATGCTACTAATGATGCAGAGATGAAATTGAACTTAACATCCATTGAATGTTTTTGTCATATCAGGTAACCTGTCAGATAGGAAATAAATGACTGGTTTAATATATTACTTACATTACCTATAGAGGCAAGAGAAAACATGAGGAAAGCAAGCCAATACATGGTATTGTATGTATGTGTCAAACACATTATATCAGATATAAACTTCAGCATTCAGCAAAAACAGAACTATGTCAAACGCATGTAAATATGTACTGTAATCTACATTAATCTGTCAAAAACTTAACTCTAAGATCATGATAAAACGGACAGTAAAATATAAAATGTATTTCATCCTCAATTATGGCCTTTTCCTGAAGTATGCTGTTGCACATAATCACATCTGGCAGCTCAATTGTCCCCTTTCTTTTTATCTAGGGTATGTCTGCAGGTTGTGTGAGGTGGGTGCTAAGCCGCACAGTGAGAGCTGTGTGTGGTGGCAGCCCTGGCTACTGGACACCAGCATCAAGATTTACCATATGCAGTGAAAGATCTAACATCATTGCTTCCTCCTGGAGATGGTCTCCATTCTCCACTGCTGTAGACGACACAGAACAGACTCCTGCACCAAATAAAAAAAAGCAGGCTCCCCGAGCTCATGCCACAATCAGTACTGTTGGCCGTAAGATCCCGCAGCGTCAGATACAGGTGATAAGTGACGAAGGGGAGAACATGGGCACCATGCACCGTGCAGATGTGATCAGAATCATGGACGAGAAGGGTCTCAAATTGGTGCTGTTCGATGAACACAAAGATCCCCCCGTCTACCAGCTGATGAGCGGCAAACAGGTCTATGAAGCGCAGCTGAAACTGCGGGAGAAACAGAAAGCAAAACCAGGTACGTGGTGTCCTGGCAGGGACCTACTTCTGAGCTTACAGTGGTCAGGATCCCTCCAAGGGGTCACAAGATGATTAACAAGTTAGGAAGAAAGAGTCAAACATGTTTCTGCTACATTAAACTATGATATTTCTCACGTCTTTGCTTTTTACCAGGAGGTTTTACCTCTCAAAAATATTTAAATTCAAAAATTTGAGAAGGTAATAATCGCTTGAAATGCTCACAGCTCATAGAAATATGTAAACTTTGGGGTCGCATGTCGAATTTCTTTGGTTTCAAAAGGGTCACAAGCCCAAAAGGATGGGAACCACTGTTTTAATAGACGTACATCACAACCTTGAACAGGTAGTTTTTGTGTCTGATGAAGAGTGCTGCACTTGGAACCTAATTTTCCCAGTTGTCAATAAATGCACACAGATTGGGAGCTGTTTACAATTTGCAGACCATACTCTTTTGTCCAACAAACCAGGGGCCGTATTCACAAACATTCTGAGAATACTCTCAGAGAGCTCCTAACTTAGCCTCAACATTTCTAGAAAGGAATAATAGGTTAGGAGTGATTTAGGAAAGTTCTTATAGCACTCTGAGCAAGGAGGGGACAGAAACTTTTACCTTAGTGAGGAGGTGTGGTTGACCCCATTGCCAGGTACGACACATTCTTTTAAAAGGTGTGATTGGTTGATGGAATGGAGAGTGAAATCGATAGGCCTAATCATAGAATTTAGTCTCTATTAAGACATGGTGTGATTATGAATACTATTTTATGTACTGTCCATACTTTAAAAGTAGCCTACAAAATGTTTGAAAACACAGGCCTACCTGCGCAGTAGCCTGTTCACATGCTGATAGTTGTATTTATTATATTTATTTACCATGGTGGTAATGTTAAGTATTTAATATCTATTTGATATTAACGGGTGAAAAATGGCTCAGCTTTCATCAATTTCTGTGATTGCTGGCCAGTCTGTATAAGTCATCACTGCTCAGTGTTGTGACCACTTTCATTTCTGGCGTTTTTGTGTTGGGTGGGAGATGTGAGTGCATCTCTAACGAGATCGACCACAAACATTTCCTCCATTTTCTCCTCTGCTTAAGAAACTCTTAAGCCTCTTAAAAGTCCTCCTCCCTACTCCTAACAGTTTTAACCTCAGGAGCTCTCTTAAGGGCTGAGATGCTTTGTGAATAACTTTTATCTTTACCAGGATCTAGTCTTACCTGTAAGGGGAAATTCTTAGAAAACGTCATTATTCTAAGAATTTTCTTAGAATTTTGTCACTAGGAGCAACTCTTTGTACTAGGAAGCTTTATGAATACGGCCCCAGATCTGAATCGCAGTTAGTCCCAGGGAATATACATTGATTAAAACCTTGACAACTGAGGCTTCACTTGTGTACCTCACCTCCGTTGTTCTGTTGAGTGTACAGATTCTTCTTCCCAAACCACCTCTGACCCAAAGCTATTAGAGGTATCAACTAAATAACTTCCAATTGGGACCTAGTCAAAATGTTTCTTAAAGCAAGGCCCCTTTATTCTGTGAAGTCATTACTTTGCAACCTGTCAGTTCCATCTCGGTAACATCGGTATTCAACAGATCTTACAGTAAAAACACAATACCCAACACAATGTAACACATCATATAAAACGTGACTGACTAGATTCTCTCCACAGCCCCTGTGCAGGTGAAAGAGCTCACCTTTTCATCGGGCATCGCAGCCCATGACCTCACCACCAAGCTGAAACAAGTGGAGAGCTGGCTGGAGAAGAAGCACCATGTTAGCATTACTCTGCGATCAGGACGCGGGGCACCTGCAGTCAACCTGGTGAGGAAGAACACCCACATTTTTATTATTATTATTATTTTTTGGGGCATTTTTTTGCTTTTATTAGATCGGGGAACAGTAGGGAGATGACAGGAAATGAGGAGTTCATGGTCAGCTCCTTAACTCCTAGGCCACCGGTGCACCGAACACACTCACAACTTTAAGTAGTGTAAACAGCAAATTATGTTATTCAACTCAGTATGAGTGTGAATTGCAACAAACTATGTCTGGATTTGCAGCAGACATGGATACAAGAATTCATCACATATCAGTTCTTGACCTTCATAAACAACGTTGACAGAATAAAATCTATGCATGACCTTTTTTGAACATTTGTATCTTTATAAAAACAATCATTTTACATGACGACATGTTGCCTGTCATATTGTCTGCTCCAGGCTTTCTGCTGTCTGCTCCTTTCACTGAAACGGGTTCATAATAGAGTCTCTGTGTGCATTAGAGATGTGCATTCCCAAATAAAACATTTGCATGGCCAGTATTAGAATAGTACAGAAATGTGTCCACGTTAAATAGTTGGTCCACCAGAGAGTTTATTTTTCACTGTCCTTAATTATCAAAAATACTTGTTTGTGTTAAAAACCAAATATCACCCTCTATATCTGATCTCAAAACTTTCAAATATCACTACTACAGGGTTCCCACGGTCATGAAATTCCTGGAAAGGTTATGAAATTTTCTGGGCCTGGAAATGGTTTGGAATTAACAGAATGTTTTCGAAAAGTTTTGAATATACATTGTTTTGGCTATTGTTTGAAATATGTTCCTAAAAATCCCCAAACATGTCTAACGTTACGCGAAATACGTTCCTTGTATTACTAATTTAAAATCTAGTGCTGCGCTGCGTGAAACGTCACTAGTATTACATGATACACATTGGCGTATGCAGCTAGTTGGTGGGAATGTTAGGTAATGTCTGAAGATAGCAAGCGCTAGCAGTTTGCTTATCCGCAAATGCCTGGGAAGTACGTGTTTAATAATGTTTGGCTTTTGAATGATAAATATAATACATGGCTCAGGGGAGAGGCAGACCCTAGCCTGCACTCTGTGATCGCTATATAGGCCTATAAATCTGCAGAAATGGGGTAAAATATTATGGAAAAGTTTTTAAAATTCATTGGTAAAAATGTTTAGGAACCCTGATACCAGTATTATGCTGTGTAACGTATTATGTTATGGTACATTTGTATACTACATTCAGTGGGAAATTGTGAGGTTTGTAACTTTTTATGCCAATAACTCTAACATAAGAAAAAAGAGCCTTGCATGCCAGTATGATCAGTCAACCTCTCAACTCTTTCTGTCTTCTCACCTTCTCTTGATGCCATTTTCCCAAACGGCACTGTTGACTTTTACCTTAATGGCTAAGAGAGTGAAGGACAGTTGTACAAATATCCTTTTACGGTCACACATTTAGGTGTGTACTTCCCAAAAAAATGCCCTAACAAATATACACAGCAAATCTTCAACATTTGTGTTTTTTTTTTATTTTCCACAGGACACAACTCTGGAGGAGATAGTGCAACAAATTGAGGTAACGGTGGGATTTGTTTCCAAGCCAAAAGCCATACGTGACGGTCAAGCAGCCATGTGCATCCTCCGACCACCTTCAGCGAAGGAACTGTCGCAAAAAGATAAGAATAAAGCCAGTCCGAAAGCCGCTCGGGGCAGACCTCCCCCTGTTAGCAACACGGACACAACAGAAGAGTCAATATGCAAATAAAACATTTTCACAAAAACAAAGTGAAGTCTGCGCTTAAATGTCACAGTTTGGGGTAAATTCCTGAATAAGGATCTACTCGTAGGATGTTGTGTATGTCCTTCGAAGGTGGCGATGGTGTATGTGCTGAGTGAAGACCTTTATTTTTTTATGACTGGGGCCCCATGTTTGAAGACTGTATTCAGTTCTAACACATCTGCAAGATACCACAGCCAAGCATCAGTTAAATAACTGGCCAGCTAGTTGCCATAGGTTTTACTTTCACTATCACGTGTTATAGTTACCTAACGACTTTTATTTATTAAGTGAAAGTGACTATTCGCGGGTTTCATTCTCTAAAACACACTTGGGTTGCCACACAGCTCAGGGGTTAAGACGCCGACCATGGACCGCAGTGTTCCCGGGACCTTTGTTGCTTCTCTCTCCCTCATTTCCTGTCAACTCTCCACTTTTTTGTTTTAATAGAGGCACAAAAATGTCCAAAAATACTTTATATAAAAAACAAAAAACAAAATAAAAACAATCTTGTACTGCTGGACTTGTGAGGACATTGTACTGACTTACATTCACTCCTCAGTCTCACTTTAACTGTTTTTACAAATATTAACATGCCTGACCTCAGGAGGGCAGAAACTCCACACATCTTCCGTCGCAGACTAAAAACTCATCTGTAGACTGAACCTTGGCACATGTCACACAGCACCTGTATGGAAGCATCCGCATAATTTATTCAGCTTTTTCCTTTAATCTGTCCCCCGTCTGTAAATGTAACCTACGGAAGCATTTTGCTGCCACGCCAGAAAAAGAAAAATGGATCAGTATCACATTATAATGTGAAAAGTTTATTGTTATATAAGATGTTTTTCAAGTTATTATAACAAGATATTTTCACGTTATAATAAGAAAAATCGTATATTGTTATACTATTTATCTTGTTCTAACGTGAGCGTATTGTTATAACAAGATAATGTGATAAGTTTGGATGTCGTATTAATGTGAAATGTGGATTTCATTGATTTTTGTCCACCTAATCAATGAATAGCCTGATAATGATTTTCACAATAATATGTGAATATTGTGTGGAAGAGGAAGTCATTCTTGTCAACAATGCTGTGTAAAAGTGTTTTAGATGGGATGAAGATATCAAACCAACACCAATGCATAACTTTCTCTGCTTTATTCGAGATTCATCTCTATGTTTTTGGTAAAAAATAAAAATAAAAGCAAATTTGGCGTACAGTTACATTCACTTGTCACAGATAAATGTGTTTGATTTATCAACACTTTTCTCTTAACAGCAGAAATACTGTCTTGGAACTTTTTTCTTTTTTTTCTTCTTTTTTTTTTAAACTAGAATCATACTTTTCCTAGACATAAAAAAGAAATCAAAAGAGAGAGAGAGAGAACTTAAAAACGTAAAACCAGGCCCAAAAAATAAAGTCTTTCCTAGATTGTGTTAGAAAAAAAAAAGTTGAAACAAAAGCAGCTTAACTAGCATGCATGAACAGCATTTGTCAATAAGCCTCGAGTACTTTGTAGGAGGAGAAAGGTTTAACAAAGTGATAGTCCAGGTTGCCACAGTGAGGGCACTGCTGGACATTGCTGTACTCGGAGAAATACTGCATCCCAACTCGAACGTCCACCACCGGCTTCCCGCAGTGTTTACAGTTGAGACGAGCCTGAGGACACACGGGGGAGGAGAGGGGACGCAGGTCAGTTAACAGGACGCTGGATTACAAGATTTGAGCGAGGAAGTTCAGAATGTGGGGCAAAATAATCTCAACTCAAAGGTCAGCTCGCTAGCTTTTCCTGGGCTTTCAACTGCTTCTCACAGTGATCGTCGGTGAACGGAGGAGTGGAGTGGCGTGTGATACCACGTGCAACAGCTGTGGGGAACACTACAGGGACCCTGGACCCGGGTGGCACCAGCTGTCCTTAAATTTAAACTTAGCCTTGTTATAAAGTAAGCGTTTACTAAATGGAGATTTGCACATCACAAAAAAATGTAATGTTTTTCACCACGCAAACTAGTTCTTATGTAGAGATTATAGTTTTTAACTTTTTACACACAGTAACTGTTTCATAGCTTGCTAATGTACATATAGATTGAGGAGTAAAAGAGGAATGGGGATATGTTTGACACATCTGACCAGACATTTGATCAAAATGCTGTTTAATTACAAACTGTTATGCTGATAACAGACTAAATCAGATACTTCCCATTCATTCTAAGCTGCATGAACACTACTCTGTTTGAAACACATATTTCTCCATGTATGCGCTTATACACAAAACTAAATCATAACTGCATTTACTTCTTATTGTTTACTATTGTCATCTAAGTTTAGTATATCGCTTGCTCCTCTAAAAGTATAAATATTTCGAGTTATAGCTTGTAATTAATTGCTTTTTTCACTGGATGGCGTTACAGGTGTTTCCAAGCAAAGGATTCACACATTAGTGACATCATCAGGGTTGTTATTTATTTATTTTTTTCAGATTTTGGAGGGCTACTCCAGCGCCACAGAAGGCATTATGCAACTGTTTTCACAGCCTGAGTAATACTCCTCATGACGAGCGTTGTGTAAAATTGGTGGAGTGTCCCTTTAAGTTTCAATAGTGCAACCAGAAATCACTAGTTGGAAACCAGCTAGCAGTTACAAAGAACTCAGGGAGGACGTTAACTTGTCTTTTTGAGCACATATGACCACATATTGGTTATTTGACACCTGAGCAAGTTCCAATCGCCAATGAAGACTGTGACATGCGGGTAAAGGCTCAGGAAAAGCTAGTAAGTGGATCTTTGAGTTGAGATTATTACGTCACACAAGGCAAGATTGATTGGAGGTGATCAGTGTAAATCACGACAGAAAATCTAACTGCAGATTCGCTGCATTTACCAACTTTAGATTTATTGGCTCAGAAGGAAGTGATAAGTTAAAAAAAAAAAAGAAAAACTAAAAGCAAAACAGAGAATGTTTCTGTCTGTCTTCTGTTTCAGTAGCATCTATGGTTAAAGGGGTTTTCTCCAGTTTCTCAGTGTGGGTTTCTTTCATCATTCTTTGGTAAAAAGCTAAATTGGTATCTACTGTACTGGATAGTACAATCTGAGCACCTTGACAGCTATTTTAGCATTCATACCTTTCAGTTCATATGGCGAACTTGATAGCACAAAGCTGGTTATTTAGACATCCAGCAGATACGGAGCAACATTAGCGTTCATTTGGAGTTGTGTTTGTGTCCACCTGATAAATGAAAGCCCAATATTGACTCTCTTTTAGCTCTGTTTTTGGTCTCTTAACAACTCCTGAAGGAAATATCTGGTTCTTTAGTCACTAAACGCATACATAATTCTATGTTGGTTCGTCACTACGAGCGAAACCTTTAACACACACATAGTCATTTGATCCATTATTAATATAAAAATAATGATTAGTGCAGCTTTAATTCTAGGAATCAACAGAACCACAAGAACATCGGAGGTCACCACTGTTTGGTTTCACTGCTCATTTACAGGAGGACACATGTAATAGTCTGAGGAATCACTTCTCTCCTGGATTACACGTATATTACAAGTATATCTAACTTTTTTTTTTTTTTTAGTAATGTGCTCATTAAGTGTTTCTACCTGGCAACATGGCGAAGCAGCCAGTATATCGTAGGTGTACATGGTGCCCAGTTGGTGCCAGCTGCCGTCCCAGCGTGACTTGCACTTGATGCAGACAATTTTGTGGACGCCTTCTAAACAGTCCACACAGATGGCGTAGAGATGCATTAACCTGCCTGTTGGAAATAAAGAAATATAGTTAGGTATTAAATTTACCAAATAACAAGTCAGTCATTTTGTCTTCAAGCCAGAACACTCAATAAAACAACATCCTTGACTCATTATCAGGCTTCTACAGAGCAAGCAAAATAAAATAACGGTTTCTGAGTCCTGTCATACAGCATATAGACCAGAGCAGTCTGTGTGACTGAGCTACTGAACAGGCAGCAAGCTTGTCTGGAAATAAAAGCTGACTATAACTCATTACCACGATGCCTATAACTGATGTGATTTCATTTCCTAAAATAACCGTCTGGCAAGTACCAAAATGAAACTTTCCCAGCTCGACAACTTCTGTGTGAATGACTCCCAGTGTGCCAGAAAGGGCATGCTTTTTTTAATGTGTATATATATATATATATATATATGCTACCCAAGTTTTACAGCTTTAAATGTCATTAAACTGAAGTTATGGAGGAAATACAATGCAGCTTACCATCCAAATCACTGTAAACATGAATGCATTCAGTCACCAGAGAGTCATGATTATGGTGTTCTGGTGTGTTTTTCGGTGAACTTAAACTGTACTGTAACTGAACTGTAAAGTAAGTCCCTGTAAACTTGCTCACTAAAAAATACACATGCAAAAATCCAAACTCCAAACTTTACCCTCTTACTACTACTGTTGAATAAACAGAGCAACATCCACACTGACAAAACCTCACTTTTTAACTGTACAGCATGATTCAACCATTTCTCTTTCTCCAACATTTATATTCTGCCCGACACAGAAGCATGAAAAACTGAATAAATAATCCTTTCATACTGATGCATATCAGGGACCATACATATCAAAGCTTGGGGGCCAGCAGATCAAAGAAGCTTCATGCGGCCGCCGTGCTAATTCACATTCATGTTGGACCGTGCAGAAGCCAGCAGAAAACCTTTTTATGTCTATGTACACAGTATGGACTGGGCTTATTGATGGATTAACCAGTCGTAATTTGTCTTTACAGAAAGGAAAGCTAACATAGTTTGAGCATTTTAGATAGAAAGGGAATATATAATTGAGCAAAATCACATGTTAATGTGTAGTTAATTAATAGTTTGCTCTTTTTTGAGTTTGCTACGTTAACTCCACGCACTTAGTATCTGCGTAAAATGATCTCAGGTCTCATGCCACGATCTTGAAACCAGGTCTGACCTTGGAGGTGGCAGGGGACGTCGTACTCAATCTCATCGTGGCGTGAAGGGCTGAGAAACAGAGTCCCGTCCACCAGAGGGAACTGTTCAAACACAGGCAGCGCTCTGTGGCACAACGCACAGTTGACCACGTTTCTCTGGCTCGCGCTGAGGGCTGACAGGATAAACCTACAGGACAACATGGACATATTAAGTCTACGCTGAACACGTCTGGCAGATTTATGTGACATGCTTCTTTCTTCGCTGTGGTTTTAGTAGAGTTGTCTTTATGAACAAGCTGAGTTGTGCTAAATCTAAAGAATCAATCCCGTGAGTAGGTCTTTTTCTGTCCTTTCCTCTGAGAATCAGAAAAATCCAGATTCCTCAGTTTGCCAACTTTTCAGGCTGACGCTAGTGAAATTAAATGTGAGACTAATAACTTGTGTACCTCTAACACAGCTCACTAACGCCAATAAATGTCAATTCACAGTCTACATTTATGCATGAAAATGTGTCTCTGTACTTTCAGTGGATAGTTTTGGTGTCTTACGATGGTTTACAGTAAATGCATCTGTTGCCTATTTACACATCCAGCAGATATGAAGAAACATTAGCATTCATTTGGAGTCGTTTTTGTGTCCACCAGGCGAATGTAAGTCCAACATTTACTCTCGTTTAGCTGTGTTTGGTCTCCACCAACTCCTGAGAAAGATATCTGTCTCTATTTATTATGTTAAGTATTCATTTATAAAGTCGACCAAAGTCAATCACTAAGTGAAATATTCACAGCTATGTTTCTTGTATTTTTTACATTGTTTATAACATAAACAGTAAGGAAAATTACTGTCCTGCATAAAAAAGTGTCCAAGTTCAAATCATCAAAGCCACAATGAGCATTCACCATATTATGGTTGCTGGCACTGATATGAACGTCACATAAATAAAAAGGAAGCACAGGAGAAGTTTGTTGTTAAATCCTGTAAATTTTCAGTGAGATCTGGCTCATGAAATTAGGACAAAATTAGCAACAGCTATGCTTTATAGTGAGTGGTGTTCGAGGTGTTAAGAGGGGTTGTGACTGCCAAGCAGACAGCAGAATAAAAGAAATAAATCTTTGAGTTTCAATCAATAATAATTATAAAAGCGATTGTAATGGTGCCTTCACAGGTCTCTCTAAAAAGTTGATCAGACAGAGGCAGTCCTCACAAGAAACTGGATCACATCAGTCCAGTTTTCAGGTCTTTGCACTGGCTTCCTGTTTGTCAGATAATTGATTTTAAAGCACTACTGTTGGTTTATAAAGCCCTGAAGCACAGAGACCCCACTGTGTTTTAGTTTGAAGAAAACATATATGATGCAAACATGTTGTGTGTCTTTAATACATGTTAAGTTTAGTCACGGTTGTTCAAACAATGTGAACCATGATGGAGGTTAGTATTGAAATCAACCCCTGTCACCTTACACATTTAGTTTGAAAGGGAGCAGCTGCAGCATACTGACATTGTACTAACTCTGGTACAGAGGGGCTCCACCAGCAGCAGCCACAGCTGTAAGTTTTTAAAATCAAAACTGACATTCAAACTGAGGAAATGAAAATGAAAGCAAATCTGTCTGCAACGTTTGTCAGCTTGACATAACAGTTGTTGATTCAACTTAATATCTTAAGTTTGTCGAACTTGTCAACTTAGCTCGGCTAGAACTCATGAGACGACTCTGAACTAATTATTCAACTTAAGTTCAGTTAACTCACATTTAAAGGCAGAGAAGGAAACTTCTGTTTTTAAATGTTTTACAGCATACCTGCGCAGCTCTTCTCCCTGGCCTGCCTGGGCATCGTCCTCCATGCGGACGTGGTAGGTGTTGAGTTTATGTCGGGGGATGTGGGTGAGGAGCTCCGAGAGGTCCAGCCTCCTCAGGAACTGCACTGGGTGAGAGTGGGTGCCGTCACCCACACTGCCGGAGGTGAGCCGGTGGTGGAGCGGGAGGGCGAAGGACAGCGGCAGGGGAAGAACAGACCCGTGGTCGAGGTGAGCTCCACCGCCGGAGGCTCCCATCGAGCAGCCACCGCCCCGGCCGAGAGCTCCCCCGACCAGAAGGTGTTTCCTCTGCGGGTCCATGTGGACGGCTGATTTGAGGAACTCTCCCAGCGGACGGGAACCTCGCAATCCTGCTCCTCCGCCTCCTGCTCCGAGGACAGCAGTGGGGGAGAAAGGGAAACCAGTTGGAGGAGACTGTCCCGGAGAGACACATGGAGACTTCAGAGGAGGCCCCAGACAAAAGGGCCCTCCTCCTGCTGCTCCTCTCTCTGTAGAGTTCTGACGGTCCACTGATTGTCTCCGAGGTAACTCCTGACTTGAGGCTCTGTGGGGTAGTTTACCTCCTCCTACTGCTCCTCCTGGTAGCTTGCTTTTCTTGGGCTCCTCAAAAAGCCCGTCCCCAGGCCCTGCTGCCCCTCCACTGGCCCCATTCCTGCCCGTGCTCCTCTCAGATGGCTTCTTCTTGCGGTCGTCCTGCATACGTTTCACCTGATACCAGTCGGTGTCTTTCTTTAGGTGGCCCTGGCCGCAGCGGCAGGAGCAGAACCTGAAGGCCAGGTCGTAGCCCTTCTTGGTCCACATGTTCTGCCGGCACTGCTTCTCGTTCCAGGACCGCGCTCGGCCGATGCAGTTGAACTGGACCAGGATGGAGCTCTCCCACTCGTAGAAACACTGCAGATGCATCCAGTTGCCGTAAGGGCAGAGCTCGTTGTTGCAGAGCACCCGCTGGTAGTCGTCCTTCTCCAGGTCGATGGGACGGCCCAAGCTGCAGCCGAGAGGAGTCGCACACTGGCCCTCTGAATGAGTGAAGACAGGAGAGAGGAGGAGTTTGTTGTGTTCTCATCACAATTTCCCACAAATGGCTGATTTATTCACTTAACTCACGTGTAATACTTTACTGTATGTAGAAAGGTATGTATGTAACTAATGATTCTTTTCATTTATCATCTATTTATCATCTATTAATCAGTCAATTATGTTTTTTTATCTATAAAATGTCAGAAAATAGTGGGGGAAAAAAACCAAGCAGCACCTTCAAATTGCTCATTTTCTCAGAGCAACAGTTGAAAACCCAAAGATATTCAATTTATTTTACTAATGATTATTGATTAATCTGCCTATTAGTTTTCAATTAATCCATCAATTGTTTGGTCTATTAAACATCAAGAAATCGATAAAAACGTCCCTCATCCTCTCCTAGAGCCCAATGTGATGTTCTCAAATGTCCAAAACCCAAAGATAATCAATTTACTATAAAATGAGACAAAGAAATGCAGCAAATTATCACATTAAGAAGCTAGAACCATCAAATGTTTTGTTTTGTCAGAGAAACAAAGATATTAAATTTACACTGATTTAAAACAAAGAAAAGTCATATTTGAGAAGGTGGAAACAGTGAATATTTTTGCTTGATATGTAACTTTGTTTGATGAATGATTTAAAGCTGAAATGATCACAGATAATGAATCTGCAACTACTTTAATAACAATCTTTTAAGTCATTTTCCAAGCAGAAATGCCGAACATGTGGTGATTCCATGTTCTCAAATGTGAGAATTTGCTGCTTTTCCTTTTGGACAGTTGGCTGGACAGCACAGATAATCTGAATATGTCACTTTGGCTCAAGGAAATTTTTCACGGTTGTAGACAAACTGTGTATTTATTGATTGAGAAAGTAGTCTGCAGATTAGCCGACAATCAAACCAATCATTACTACCAGCCCTGAAATAATCAGAGCAACTATTTTGATTAGAAATTAACCGTCCGGGTCACCTTTCATGCAAAAATGGCAAAAAGCTGCCAGTTCCAGCTTCTCAAATGTGAGGATTTTCAGCTTTTCTTCGTCTAATATGGTGAATATCTTTTGTTTTTTTAATGTCGGTTGGACAAAACAAGACATTTGAAAACTTCACCTTCGGCTCCGGGAAACTGTGATGGACATTTTCCACAACTTTCAGATTTTTATAAGCGATTAATCAATTAATTAGAATAAGAAAATAATGCTCAGATGGATCGATAATAGTTGCAGCACTAAAAGTTATTATCAAAACTGCTGTCAGTTAATTCTCCTTGACAAATAAAATAATGGATTAATATCTTCAGCACTTACAAATTAACAAACATTTTGGGTGACACTGCATCTCTAAACAGCACTGATTAAACTGGACAACATTAAAGCCGTCTCCCCACCACAAGTTACATTAGCAGGATCATCATTATCATCATCATCATATATCATCAACACAACATGAGGTGAAAATGTGATTCCAGTGTCCTCGCTGCCTCTTCGCCATCGATTTATGAAATTCATCTAGGCCATCCAAGCCTGTGAGCAGCTCTATTCAAGCCCTGCCAATTGTCAAGTCTGGATGTGAATCAAGCAAATGTGGGCACACAGTCTCTACAAGAAGCAGCTCATGATAATACAGTGTGGGTGTGTGTGTGTAGGGGGGTAGTTTCCTCCTTCCTTTTCCGGTACACTGTCAGCACTTTTTCTTTTCTCGCTCACCAACCACACAGTGGAGAAAAAACAGTATTCTTACCCATGCCTTTATAGCCCTGTGCAGCATTTTAGTGGATAAAAATAATAAGGTGCTACACTGAGTTCATACTTGAGCTTGAATGAATCTTTAAATGAATCTTGGTTGAACACAGAAAGCCAGGATTAACCATTAGCTCCAGAAAGATATTTTCTAAGTTGACTTAACTATACACTACATATGTATCTGCTGATTATTTTCTTTGATTAATTGATTCATTTTTTGGGTCAATATAATGTTGCGTCATATTAAAATTGCTTGTTTTGTCCAACCAACAGTCAAAAAACCCAAAGATAATCCAGTTCACTATAAGTTAAGACAAGAAAAAGCAGCAAATGTACATATTTGAGAAGGTGAAACCCTATAATGTTTAGCATATTTGCTTGAAAATTACTTACTATTACTATAATCAAAATAGTTGCCAATTAGTTTTCTGTTGATCAACTTAACGATTAATAGACTAATCGTTTCAGCCCTACTTCATTGGCATATTAATGATAAAGACAAAAAAATACACTGTGTACAAGTGTTATAACAATGTAATAAAATGACTCATTATATATTGCACCACTAATATCTAAAGTGCAATAACCTACATATGTTCTGAGATGCTGTTTTTCCAAATCCAAGTCTGTTTTTAACCTAGTTTATATCACATTTAAAAGTGCAAGAAGCCAAGCAGGGTGACTTTTAAAAAAATGTTTTATAGCTATTGTAAGTCTGTATGGGATGAAGTTGAACTTGAGTGCGCAGACAAGCGGTGAGGTGTCAGTATTACCCTTGAGGAAGGCCACAACCAAAAACTGTGTGGACAAGGTGCGTGTCAGGAAAAGACAGCTGAGGCCTGCACAGTAGCCTACACACCAAATGTAACAACTATCGATCATGAACGTGGATGTAATAACATTCAAAAAAGTGCTGCATTGTGTCATTAAGACTCCCTGAGGCTACATTTGACCACAAGGAATATTGTTTTCAAAGGTGATAGTCCCTTTTTTGCCAAGAGGAGCTCGAGGCGCCAATATCCATTCATAAATCTGACAATTTAAAGATTTCTTATGTATCGGTTACAACTCAAACGTGTTAAAGCAAGACTAAAGACTATTTGCGAAAATACAATAACCGCTCTCTGATTCAGCTAACATCTAACACACCAAGCAACACCTGGTTCAATAATATTTCAACTTTATTGCCTGCTGTTCCCACAATGTTCTTGTACCAAAACAAACCACAGTGGGCTTTCAAAATCAGTGTAAACCAATTACACAAACCGATATTTCAGTGCAGTTGAGTACTAGCTACTTGCTGGTTCACATATACACCGACGACCAAACAAAATCCACTCCATTCATACAAGGCCTCGAGTCGTGATCGACCAATAAAGCCTATATTTGCCGATAATCCATGAACCATTAAATTGATAAATTTTTAAATCGAAGTTTGGCACAGCGTTTTCTACAGAGTGGAAAGAAGTGGAGGGGTACAGTGCCATTTGCAACGTCGCAGTGCATGTATGTCACAGTCGCACAGGCAAGACAGAGCTTCCCCCCCTTGCAGGAAGGCAGCATCACTAAACTTCTACATCTGTGTCCGTTTCCTCTCTTACCACTTGAGCGCTCGTGTCTGGGTGCAGCCGCCGCGGCCGCGCCTCCTGTTGCGGCCGCACAGGCTCCATTTTCCTGCTCATCTCCGCTACTGTTAGTGCGTTTGCTTTTCTTTCCCTTGTTGTTCTTCTGGTTGGGCATTTTACAGGATTCGGATGTCAGTGTTATTTTCGACCTCTATCAGCGGCTGCTGTCAACGCTGCCTGACATTTCTGTGGACTCCATTTCTGCAGTGTTTTTGCAGTGTTTTTCTCTTTGTGTTGTTGTTTTTGGTGTCCTCGTGGACGACAGGCGGGGGTTTGTGCAGCTCTGACAGCAGCAGTTATAAGGAATAGGCTGCTATAACCTTTAAGAACGAAGGCGTGTCCGTCTCTTGTTTTGATTCCTGCTCCGCTGTTTTCTTCCACCCCCTGACGTCACGGGACCCCGCCCCCCTCACTGGCCGTCAACGACTTATGCTGCGTTCAGGTCCTGTGGGAAAGCTCGGACTTTACCGCTTCAAATGCTCGCGTTAAACATGATTTAATACTTAGTTACACGCATTTTATTTGTTCATATATGACAAGCAGTGGTGGAAGAAGCATTTCAATGTGAAGTAAATTTACAGAAGTATTATCAGCAAAACCAGTGGTGGAAGGAGTACTCAGACCTTTTACTTAAGTAAAAGAAGCTATACCAGAGTGTAGAAATACCAGTGGTGGAAAGTAACAAGTAACTGCACAATTTTGAGGTACTTTTTACTTTACTTATGTATTTGAATGTTCTGCTACTTTATACTTCTACTCCACTACAATTCAGAGGCAAATATTTTACTTTTTTCTCCACTACAGTTATATGATAACTTTAGTTACTTTGCAGATTGAGATAATACAAAATATAATCAACAAAGAAATTATGATGTATTATGATTATTATAGGATAAGATAAGATCTGCTGGGGTGCATTACTAAATTATAAAGTAATTAAAATTAGTTCCACCTTTACCGGCTGCAACATTAAAGTGATAGTACATATTAATGCATCAATAATTATAATCCAATAATGTAATATACATATTCGGAAATGGGCCATAGATGCTAATACACTGTGGTATAGCTACTTTTACTTAAAAGAGCTGAGTACTTCTTCCACCACTGAGAAATACTTTATTACAAGTAAAAGTCATGTATTCAAAATTTTACGTAAGTAAAAATACAAAGGTATTAGCATCCAAATATACTTAAAGTACTAAAAGTAAAAGTACTCACTATGCAGAATGGCCCATTTCAGAATAATATTCTATCAATGGATTATAATTACTGATGCGTTAATTCCCACAGTCTCTGAATGCAGCAGCAGCAGCAGACTCAGCAGAAGTTTGTGAGAAGAAGCAAAAAGTGTCACTTACCTGTGGGGAGGCATCACTGTATTATGTAGCAGTTATGACATCCCATATTTCATCAGCCTGGGTTGTGATATTCCCAAAAATCCCTGAGAGGTAATCAGGGAGCCAAACTCCACTCATAAATCTTACAATTTAAACATTTCTTGCTTAACAGGTACTGTTCAAACCTGTTCAAACACGATTAAAGACAATTTACAAACCAACAGCAGCTGCTCTCCAACACCTATTTCAGTAATATTTCAACTTGTTTGCCTGCTGTTATCACAATCATCTTGCACCAAATCACACCATAGTGGCACCTAAAAGAAATGTGTAAACTAGTTACATAAACTGTGATTCCAAAGCAGCCAAAGATCTACTCCATTCATAGCTGAAGTATATATTATTTAAATTTTAAACAAATATGATATCCAGAATGGATGAAAAGTAAAAGACGCAACAATAATAATAAGCTCCTTGCATTTCCCAAGATTGTCCCTTTTCCATGGCCACTAAAAATCAACACATTCCAACTGTGCAATAATGTAGCGTGTTCAACCTCAGTGGCACACATTTTGAAAAATAAGTACAGTATATCCAATCAAGTGTTGTTACAAAGTGTGTTTAAAGATTTAGAGTCGTCAGACAAAACACACAGCAAAGCAGGTTCAAGGATTCAAGTGTAAAGATTTTATTCCTCAGTGTATTCCACAGTAACAGAGACCTCTGTACGTTTAGGAATGTGTTATTGCCAATACAAAAGACAGTAATGACGCACACATCATGCATCACAGAAATGGCTCGAGGTATTAGCTCTGCTCTGATCATAACTTTCTCCTCTTGCTAAATGTTGACTTGTACAGTACTGTTTACATTTATGTTCAGTAAGGCATCTTAAACTCACTCCAGTGCGACAACAGCAGGATAATCTAAAATGACAGTGATGCAAGCAGCATGTTTCTTTCCTCACTCTTGCTTTTCTCCGTTATTTCCATAACTTTTCGGACTTCTACTTAGCCTATTGTTTGTATTCTGACGATTACATTTCAGTTTCATTCATAATTAGAATACCATTAAGCTCGTTCGGTTTTCTTGATTTCAACAGTTGTTTTGATCCATCTATGCCACCAACGCTGCTTAAAACACAATCGCGAAGCATGTGAATGTTCTCCTATTCAGTAAAAAAAAAAAAAATCACATAATTCAAGTCAGCCAACACCTGAGCCTAAACGATTTAGCTAGGTTGATACAACAGCAGTGAATGTGAAATAGGGCTTATAAAACTTGCAGATGAGGCACAAAATGTAATGAGAAGAAGGAAAAGCTTGATATTATGCAAATGAGAACAACAGCTGCCAAGTAGGAGATGTTACATTCAGGCAAAACATGTGGAGATTGTTGTTCCTTCTGGTGTATATCCAAGACAAATCTTTCTTCTCATATCCACATAGCTGCAGCCACTTACCAAATGTATGGAGACCCAAAGGGGTCAAAATTAAATAAATAATTATTATGAACTAAATTATATGAATATAAACAAAATATGAAATGTAACCATTAAATTGTTAAATAATCCAGTACATTTGATTATTTTCACAATAACATAGTTTATTATTTACACTTTATTTCGGCAGTTTTTATTTCAAAATGTCTTTTTTTCCCCACAAATGTTTTATTTTATAATGCCGTTTTTCCCCCAATGATCTATCAATGCCACGTTTTATCGCAAAATCTTTGTAAATCAAGACAAACCAGTGATGTGATTGGCTGTTTTTTTGGTGTGAATGATTGAGCAGCCAATCACGTAGCTGTATCCACCATGCCCAATTCTGTGTGATGAACAGTGGCATTTTGATGGAAACTGGTCACTTGGAAAAATGTCATATTGAAATAAAAATAAGACTTTTGACAAAGACATTTTGAAATAAAGACAACTGGAATTAAACAAAAATGACCCAAAACGTTATTGTGAAAAAACAATATTGGATTATTTCACAATTTCATACGTTGTCTGTATTGATTCATATGATTATCTATTTCATAATGTCTTATTTATCTATTTAATTTTGACCACTTTGGGCCTCCATACCAAGCTTGGAGTGCTTGTCAATGATATTTCTGCTGAAATATCCTCCTTGCCCCTCTGCCTAATCTGCAAGGCCTACTGTTCAGAATAAAGAGTGGTAAAATAAAAATAAAAAACAACAACAACAACAACAACAAAACAACTAATAAAACTATAAATGCACAACTTGTGTCACAAGTAAGACACCTAATTTAAGCCACAGGACAATTATTAAACATATTTTGGTTGTGTCGATTTGGTCCTGAGAAACACTACAAATTCATCTTTTGCATTTGGCACCAATCACCCTGTAATTATACACTAATACAAATTGCATGAGAAATACATTCGCCATTTGCTCAACTATTACTTACGAAAGGCAAGTCGTTTTGGAGTTTGTTCAGCAGAGAAAATTCATTATTGAGCGCTTATAAAAAGATGGAATAAAAACTACTCTACTGCTAGCAGATTGCAGCGAGTACAAAAAGGTGCAAAAGTCTTTCTTAAAATGCACTTGTCTTTGTAGTTTCTATGAAGGAATTGTTCTTAAATTTCCAAAAGCACTGGTCTAATAATGTCTCTTTACAAAGTCCACATGAGGTAGTATAAATGGCTCATGTAAACAATAAATTAAACTGCCATTTGGTGACACTGTTGGTGGACACACTCTACTCGTTGTCTTAAAACTGCACCAGATTAAATGTGTTTTTAGGTAACTCCCACTGCCACTTGAGGCTGATAATTTTAAAAACAAGCATCCATTGCAAACAATTTGTCAAGATCAGAGTGCTCCAATTAAAAATGTGAAGAAGAAGAAGATGTTGTTAAATAGCCAGTATCTTGTTCTTTGCGTCCTTTATCCTGACACTGATACACATCAAGAGAGGCATTTGGTTGTGATTGTTTTTCCAGAAATTAACAAAACAAGAATACCCAAATGACTGCTTTACACAAATTATTACATTCCTGATTTGTGCGTTTATAGTCTTAAAAGTGTATCAAAATGACATGTCAGACCCGTGGGTTGATAAAACAGCAGCGCCTGAGAGAGAGAGAGAGAGAACTTCTCCTTGTCAACTGAAACTATTAAAATTATTCTCAAATACATTTTTGTGATTCTGTTGAAATCAAATGAAATCATATGCAGACACGCCAGCTGAGCCCGTAAAAAAGTGTACTGTTTGATCTAATCCGTTTGGTCATTATGTTTAAATTCAAATACTGAGCCTTGTACATGAAGGAAGATAACTGAAAACAGAAGCTCAGTGACAAGCCGGTAAACTGCAGAAGCTCAGTATTTGGAAGGACGACCAACAGCCGCTAGAAGCCCATCTGGTCCAAACTTTGTTCTCATTCTTGGAGCAGGACAATATCAACGTTATCGTGGACGCCCTGAAGAAGCAACTCGCCCTGGAAACTGATCACCTTCCTCTTCTTGGCTGCCCTCAGGGTGCCCACCAATGCCTCGAAGATGTTGGCACACTGATCGTCATTAAACAAGACCCCGAACTTCACGCTGGTTTGACCATCAGCATCTGAAACAAGAGAGTAGTGAAGGATGAGAAAGTTATTTCCAAATAAGATTTTTTCCAACTCTTTGTGCCAATTATGATAAAATAATACAGGTTCAACCAGCAGTAGATCATCAAGAATAAACAGAAGAACAGGGTTTTAGTTAGCATTAGCAGTGGTAGCCACCAGGGCTGAAGAAAAAATAAAACAGCAGCAGAAGACATCACAGTGTTGGACCCGCAATGAGCTGCATGTTCTGCAGACCTGGTAGTTTATTTATGTTTCCAGCATTAGCAGTGGTGAGCTACCGATCAACATGATTGCATGTCAACACATCACCCTCCAGTACAGAATCATAGTATGAACTCACTTTTACTGCCGAGCCGCTGAATCTCCTGCACCAGCAAATTTATTTCATGAAAGACATCCATAGTTGCTAGAAGGGAAAACAAAATCAAGAGAGAAATATATGAACACAAATAGACTTGTTAGCTTGAAATAAGTCTGCTTACTTTTTTTTTAAGCATTAAATACACTGTGGGATGGGAGCAATTATCCGTGATACATGCCACCACGCCAAACTCCGTTCAAAATTGTGTAATTTTCATGTTCTGTTGCTTCTAGGAAAAAGTAAATGCCTTCTCAAACATAGGATCTTTTTAATAAAAGTCCATCCCTCAATTCGGTATATGCTTAATCCGCCAAGAGTTTATTTCAATAAAATGTTCAACTTTTCTGACTGACATCATGGGCACCTTGGACCTTGGATGATAGTGTGAAGTAGTTATTAAAAAAAATATTTAATTGAAGTTAAGGGCTGCTTGGTGATTAATTGTATGCCGAATTTTCAACAAGAGGCTAGTACTTCAGAAAAAAATCCTAACTTTTAATCTTCCCCATGATTATAGTTTATTATCGCGAAGCAATTCCAATTTTGCCAGATTAGTGAACGGAGTTTGGGACCAGGATTCTCTCCTTACAAGAAAACTGCTGTTACGGCCATTAAATTAGTACAAATGCAATTTTCATTTATCAAACATACATACAAACACTAAGCAATACATTTAATAGGAGTGCATTGACTGTGCAGCATTCAGATCAACGTAACAAGCTACAACATGAACAGGGCGGACTATCATCAATGCGGAAATGGGTGATTAGCACTCCAAGCTAGCCACGGCAAAGCACAAATGCTTCCTGTAATTCATTCATATTAGTGATGTGTAGTCATTCTTAGCTGCGGATTAATATCCACAGTTCAAATATGTTTTACATAACTTCAGGGGCAAAAGAAAATATTCCAACGGGCAGCAGACATGAGCTCGCCGGTAACGTTAGCTTCTTGCGTTAAACAAGTGATCTGCTGAGGGAGGACGGAGGAGTTTCAGACTGCTAAACGGATGTAATATGTGGTCGCAAAACGATTCAATAAAAGTAAACACAAAACCAGTTTAAATGTAGCATTAACATATATATATATTTACCTTCTACTTCTTCTTGATTCTTAATTAGATGATGGACGATTTACTGATGAATCTGCTCCGGTGGATAATCTTGCTGCGTTCAGGGTCTGCTCGGAAACTTTCTCTATATTCATTTAAATCAAAATGTAAGTGATATAGATGCACATAATCAGACTTGTTTTATCTAGTGAGAGCAGATGGGTTGATATGTATCACACACAAGCTTTAATTTATTTTTGTCAAAGGTGTTGTATGTGACTATTAAAAGAAAAAAATAAATAGAGACATAAAACACACATAAATGTGACAAACATATGAGCAGCACCATTATATTACATTCGTGTCACATAAATATAACACATTGTCATGTAAAAATGAAAGTATTCACACGCTGAAACCATCACCAAAAAATCTAATCAAAAATTCAAAAATCTAAGCACAAACATTTCCAGAGCTTTCAGCAACAATACCTCATGGCTCAGTAAGTAACTAAACTTCATCCACTAATGAAGGTCATGAGATGTGGCTGAGAGCTTCAGAAAATTTCCAATGAGTGACCTTCTGCTAACTGTAAGGTGTCTAAATGTAGGCTTTCTGTATGACTGTCATGGGTCATTTCATATGTTCTCAAATCTCCCATTAACCTTGAAGGCACCATAAAAGCTCATCTGACTTCATCGTGACACAATGCGATACTTTCACGGGCTCTGCCCCATATAAGGCATGGAACAGGGATGTGTATAGGTCTTGTGCCTGTAATCTGCCTCCACAAACAAGGTACCTTTTCCAGCCCTCCAAAAATGACTCGCAGTCAGTTAAACAGGTGTTTAATGGGCAAAGAGCCCCCATCCAACTGCAAAATAAAAACTACTTTTTGTTATCAGGCCTTCACAGAACATTTCCATCCATCATAACTGTTGCCATGCAGTCCAGTGCAGTTAGATTCTGGCATACATGCACGTGTATATACAGAAAATTAAGAAAGGGCCATGTAATTACAGTATGGAAGCTGCTTCAAAAAAACAAAAAACAAAACAAAAAGCAAACTAATGTCTTTTTAACCTGTTAATTTCTGTGCTCAGGCCACAGCAGCTCATTGCATGACTCTGATCCTCTTTCTCTCCATCATCTCAATATCCTTCCTCATCTCCTGTATGCCTTCCTTCCAATCAATTGTTTTTATAATTTCCTCTCTGGCTCAGAGGGTGGGAGGAACAGAGGCTAAAAGGGGCACAGCAACACATTTTTGCTGTTTGTATATGTTAAAACTATGACATGATACACAGTTTATGTATTATTATTTATTATCATAATATTAAACACAAGACAACAGTTGGTAACCTAATCCTGAATAAGGCTTGTGAGAGACAGAGAACAGTTTCAAAGTCTAACATCTTCCCCTCTTTATTGGCTGTATTCTCAATACAGTAAATTGTCCCGTCTCTATCATAACAGTCATGTAGGTTTTATTTTGAAATCACTCATCCGGGTCCCTGCAGGCCAAGCAAGCTCGCGCTGACTCGGACCGTAGCCCAGTGATGTCGCGAGACATCAAGCTCGCCATAAGACACCTGAGCTAAGACCGGAAGTTTGTCGAGCTTGTCTTCAGAACAAAAGCGTAATATTGTGTTTTTTGGGGTAGCATAGTATTTATTGAATATATGCATGAAGATTCTCCTTCAGTGATGTATTTAAAATCATATGCTTCAGCTGAATTACATTTTATCTTCATTTATTTATGTATTTAATTAATAAAAGTTGAATATTTTAGCAGATGTGGGTGATGATTTGATTTGATGGGATTTCTTTTGCTATTTTCATTCATAAAAAACATATACTACTACTCTAAAATTGAATGTTGGCTCATTATCACAATCTTTTGTTTTTAAAGAAGTTAAATGTATTGACTTTTTTGTAAATAACAACATGACACAATGGGCCCCCATTGATCCCCTGCTTTATTTAGGAATATGCACCATGTGAATTTCAACACAAGGCTCCTCTACAAGACAGGTAAACAGGACAGATAAAAATGCATCACGCATAAAAGAGACACAGGCAGACAGAGTGCAATTAGCTCACATTGCCAAATACATTTACAATTAATCAACTTACCACAAACAATTTGTATAATGAGCTTGGGAGGAAGATACCCTGTGAAAATGTTATTATAGCTTGGAGTTGAGTAGGGGTAAATTTGCCACTATAAAGTATGTAGTTGAAGCGTACGTCAATGGCTATTTTATTTTGAAGAGTCCTACCGGAAGTTTGACTTTAACTCTGAGGCTTGACACTGGCGGTAGGAATGGCGGCTAAGATTACTAGAGGAAGGAACCCAAAGACCATGAAACTTTACTTCTAACGGCCCCGCAGAGGAATTTGTTTCTAGCGAAACGCAGAAACACCATCCCACAACGGATTAAAGGGAGAAGAAGTGCTATTACGTGAGATAATCGCGGTAGACGTCCAGGCTGAGGAGGTGGACGCACTTGGCGACTTGCTAGTTAGCTTAACGTTAGTGCCACTGACTTTGATTCAAGGTAGCTGTTAGCTCGCTGCACTACTAGCCAGCTGTTGGCTACTTGGCTTGGCTGGCCCAACAAGTTAACTAAGTGATTAACTGTATGAAAGCGTCCCTTATTTGAATTTTTGAATGGTGATCAGCTCTCTTTCTCAACAGATAGTATTAGGGATTTTTACAGAGAGTGGGAGTGGACGACAACAAGCCGACACAGCGCGTTGTGAACATTATTACTGCTAACCTCAACCTTAGCTAGTGCAGTAACGCTAGCTAAGTTGGGATCCTGAAGTCTCGCCCATTTTTTGGATCCTGCCCCAGCCATTGGCTAAGGGCTAATCAACAGCCAACTAGTCTGGTTTTCAGGTCCGATTGGTACTACGATGGAAAGTCTAACGCTGACTGATATCGAGCAGAAATATTACTCGGATTTGTTCGTTTACTGCGACACGGACAACACCAAAAAAGTAGCTTCCAATGGGAGAGTTCTTGACCTTTTCCGGGCGGCCCAGCTACCCAGCGAAGTTGTCCTGCAGGTAAGCTAGCGTTAGCCAGTGCCAGTTTTTAAAGTGTTATCTTCCGACTGTTAGGCTGGACACGTAGCGCAGCGCTGTTTATGGATATTTTACAAACTTGCCTGGCTGTCAGAGCTGACCTGTCATCCAGTAAAAGCTATGGTTAGCCTTGGTGGTTAGCAATGCTGCGCAGCAAAAGAGACACACCTTCTTCTGGCTAACGTTAGCCTTAGCCAAAGAGAGTAGGCAGCCAAGTCACATAGTTAACCTTAGCTGAACATTTTGGCTCAAATTAACATCTTATACATATATCAGACGCTGGTATGTGTTGAACAGCGCCTCATGTACATAACGTTGTTGCAAATTATGTCCTCATCAGCCCTTTGCCTCCCATTACTGCTCACTATTTCCTGTCTCTACACTCCATCAAAAGCTGTTATTTTGTTTGGCACTGGGTTGGGCTGACATGGTGGAAATGCAGACCCAATGTCACAGTGTCCACCTGTCAATGTGATTTATAAAAGTGGTCACCTAAACTGTCTCAAAAATACACAAGGGAGGAATGATGTCTCATTCAACACCACAACCCAGCCTTTACACAGACCTTGTCAATATGTATTAACCCACAGATTAACGTGCTTCTTGTCAGATTATAGTAGTCATGTTATGGTCATACACCAACCACAATGCCATGCAGACTGCCCCTGCTCTGTTTGTTAACTATGAGTTATGAGTAGCCAGTTAAACTGCAGCAGTGACTCCGGGTCTCTCAGCAGGCCAATATTTGCAGTTAGTGAGTCAGAATCCTTTTCAAGGTCAACAAGGGGCGCTGTGTGGTGGAAGAATTAGGCAGTGTTGTAATCCTCCACTTTCAAAATGTACACTGTGTTGGCCTGTGAGACACACGCAGCTACAGTGTCATGTTGTAACAGGCTGAGAAAAAAAAGTCACTGGTGCTTTGTATCCACACACACTCAGAATAAGTCCTTTGTCAGCAAGAAGGGGATCAGTCAGCTGTGGCGGGCTGTCGGTGTTGTGGCTCTCAGTACTGAAGGGCTCACACTTGAGGAGTCATCCTTATGTTATGAAGTTTAACTCCCTGGGTGTTAATCCTCCACAGGTATCTGGTGTCTGCATATTAGTCATGTAAGCACATGATGCATTGTACGCTCATCTCCTATGTGTTTCTGTGCACACTTGAGACATTTTGTAGTTTCTGTTGTACTGCCCAAACTACCATTTTGGACAAAGCCTGCTCAGCATGACGTCAAGTACAACGAAATATGTGATAATCTGGCTTAGTAGTGGTGAGACCCACTGAACGTCTGCCAGTGGGCAGAGTAAATGAGACTGTTGCTTGTGCCGTTTTTGTGACTTAATCACATTAAGTCTTTGGAGAACTTAAATACACTACAAGTGTTTACAGTGTTGTTTTTGACCACTGTTGTGTTAAAGCAAACCCTAAATGTTAATTATATATTTGTTTACTTTCTTGTTTTATTCTTCCATGTTAGATTTAGTAAGTTATGAATTGTCAGAGGGAGGACTGGTCTTCTCATCTCTCAGTGGTGGCTAATATCAGGGTTTTAGATGAATACAATGTTGTTAACTGTTCCTCCTCCTTATCCTTGTGTGTGGGTTTAGATCACAGAGCTGTGTGGAGCCACTCGGCTGGGCCACTTTGGGCGGAGCCAGTTCTACATCGCCCTGAAGCTCATTGCTATTGCCCAGGCCGGTCTGCCCCTAAGGGTGGAAAGCCTCAACTCGGGTGAGTCCACCTTTTGAATTCAGTCATTGCTCTTACTTCAGAACCACCTCTCACACAAGAAAGAACAGATTCCCAGGCGGCACCATCAGACACTGGACTTTTCTGTTCTGTATTTCAAAGCCTTTTGTGTATCCAGGGTGGTCAAAATCTTATTTTTATTTTAGAAATTATAGCTTAATGAATTTGAGGTCATGGGACAGGAAGCAAGGGGCAGTATAGAAGACTTTTAGTTTGAAGTCCTGAAGAATGCAGTCTGTGTTACTTAATTGCACAAATGATGAGCTTAATACTAAAAAGGATGTAAAAATACTTGAAAAAATACTTGAAATGCTTTTTATTCTGTGTGTTAGATCCTTAAAACATGCAGTCAGTGCATACATCAATCACAGTTCATCATATTCAGTTGGTAGAGAGGGTTGGCTATTTATCGTAGAGTTGGTGGTTCAATCCCTGATTGCTTCTGTCCATGTATCAAAGCGTCCTTGAGCAGGACACTTAACCCCAAATTGCTCATTATGTATGTGCGTATAGGAAAAAAATATTGGTCACTTTGGACAATAATGTAATGTTGTCAGAAATTATTTGATACATTTTATGGCAGCCATTCTGCACTGTTGGTGTCAGTAGCCCAACGTCTGTGTTATCAGGTGCTTGACAATAAGCACTTTCTATTTAACTTGACTAAATAGAGTTTATAGTCGAAGCCCTTGAGGGTTTAACTGCAAAATTACATTTTTCTATTTGTCTTTGGCATGACTCGTCTCAAAAAATCACAAGGTAAGATGTCACGGTCACCCACTGCATGAAGCTACTTGTTTGGCCTGAGATATTGCAACACGAAGTTGCTGAAATGATTTCATAATTTGATCAAAAATATAAGGAAGCACAGAGACCACTTCCTCATAGCAAAAGGGACACGATGTGCAACGTGATGCTTATTGGATTAGGTGATGTTTGAACCTTTCTCTCTTAAAGATGAGGCTGTCTCAGAAGTAGATACAGTGAGTTAAAAATGTTCCTTTACTTTGTGCTATCAGAAAGCCCAAACTCACCTCGGTCATGCTGAGATATTGAATAGAAAGTTGTTTTCTGAAAGCATTTCGGGAGCTAAAACATTCAAGGGTGAATAGTGAGCATTCAGAATATGAGTTTAGTGTTGATTCAGTTACTGTGTGCTTTCTAGAAGACAGTCCATGGTGCATATTGGTCCTGTGTTTTCTGCTACATGGATGTATTTGGCTGCCACACATTGGATCTTTCATTTCAGTTGAACCCACAGGTTTTGTGTTTGCTGTAAAGGGGCCAGCAATAGCCTGCCTGTCCATCACTCTGTTAAATATTATTTTGACCAGGCTTATCAACTTTCAGCTGTGAATATATATTTGTAGTGGGTTATAAGGCTGCAACTACGATTATTTTCATTATCTATTAATCTGATGATTATTTTCTTAATCGTTTAATCCATGAAATGTCAAAAGGTTGTGAAAAACACCTATCACAGCTTTCCAGAGCCTAAAGTAATGTCCTTAAATAGCTTGTTTTGTTCCACCAACAGTCCAGAACAGAAAGATATTTGATTTGCTATCAAATGTGACGAGGACAAGCAGCAAATCCTCATATTTGAGATGCTGGAACCAGCAAATATTTGGAATCTTAGCTGAAAAAATGACTGAAACGATCGATTGATTATCGAGATAGTTGACAGTCAAATTCTTAAATATCAGCATCAGAAATCCAGCATTGATCAGGCTACAATGGGCTCAGTATCTGCCAACTAAACTCCCACTTGACTTTGGCGAATTATACCAATCCAATACAACATGCACCTCATTCGTTTCCCTCCCTGCTCAGAACGGCACAGCGAGTTTTTAATCAGTTGGGTAAAGAGATAAAAGCACTGCCAGAAAACAGCTTTTGCTGATGCACCTTGCGTTTTTTGAGTCCATGTTGTTGTTTGCTGCTTTTTTGATATTCTTGTGGTTATATGACAAATTACTATCTTCTTTTAAATATTAGCCAAGCACTAATTTCTGTGTTTAGCCTAATGCTTGATCTCTATGTTTTATACGCTCTACATCTTACTTTTTTAAATCATTTTTTATGTAAAGACTTTGTAGCATTGGTTTTGAGAAGTGTTTTACAAACTAGAGATAAAGTAGATGTTTTCAGTGCTGCAACGTTGGAAGTTAAAAGCAGAAAAAAAACAATGCTGTACTTGTCTGAAACAGTAAAAATGTCAGTTGCTGTCAGTCCTGTGGCAAACCAGTAGTGAGGACTTTTTTCACTTTGTTCTGACATTCAACCTCATACAAATCCACTGTAGAGGAAACAAACACACCATTTACTGCAGCAACAGTCTCTTGAGTACACCAGCATTCTGTTGTTCTCATTATACAGCTGTCGAACACCTATAAACCACAGCTGATTGCAACAAGTCCATGCTCCTTCTCTAGGCATTCTGGGAAATGTAGGGAGTCAATAACTGAAGTAGAAGCAGATGAGGCAGGCAGGGTGGAGGAAAGTGGCTAAACCAAAAAAGTAAACTCTTCAGCAAAAACATAACTCATGAAATCCTCTAAACATCACAGACGGATGAGATCTGACAGTTTTAGTGCAGTGGGGAGTGATTCTGGTCTTCAAGCTTAGTGCATTAAAGCACCTGGAAATCAATACGAAACAAATCTGTCCTTTAATCCTGTGAATGGATTCCTGTCTCACCAGTCAAGGACCTGCCGCTGCCCAGGTTCGTGGTGGGGAAGAACGAGGCAGAGGCGAGGCACGCGGCGCTGTACCAGGACACAGACAGTCAGGGGTTGTACCCGGCCTCTGCTACCGCAGTAATACCCAGACCGCCAGGCCGGGGTCTCCAGAACAAGAAAGGTCCCCCATCAACCGCTTCACTTCCTGTCCATGAGGTCATCCAGCCCCTGGCACCCAGCATAGAACCGCAGGTTAGTAATTTTACTTTCATTTGGTAATTTTTAATGTTTTATATTATCAGGGTTCTTTGCTCTTTTTCTTATAATTACCTGCTTTGATATAAAAATACATTTATGCACAGACAATAAATAAAGATATTGGATTAGGTTAAGGGTTGATGTTTAAAGACAAACATGCTTTCTTTTCCCACAATTAGTCCTGCAATAACTGCCTTAAATATGGGCTTTACTTTTATCTATCTTTTGGAGAACATCGTACACACATTTTATTTCCTCCTACAGCTGAACCCAGCAGTTACTAGATATACGCAGCTGGAATACTGATGTGTTTCCTGTGTTTATTTCCTGTGCATGTTTGAGTACTTCTAGCTCAAATATCTCTTTCTGAAGTTTTCTGCTGCTGGCTTTTCTTATGCTGAAACCAGCACTGTGTTGCCTGTCGGTTACGCAGACCTCTTTCCTCGACTCATATCTAGTTGCATCTGTTGTGAAACGTTCATTCACTGGTTGCCTGAATGTGCTGTATTTGTGATGAGCAGATAAAAAGCTTTGACGCCGTATTTATTGGGCTGTACTTGGTTCGGATGTGGCATGTAATAATATAATAAGACAGTAGTGGCTACGCTTCTGCTCACTGAACTTCTGTTTCTTTATTGTCAAATTAAGATTTTAAAAGATTGCATGTCTGGAGACGTTCATAGTTATTAAATCTGCAATTGTTTGCATGTTTACTGAATGTCTCTTCTTATCTGCATACATATTTCACGCGTTTGATTGTATTTATGTGGGTTACCAGCCCGAGCCGACGTCCCCGGTGGTCTCCCCTCACCAGTCTCCCCCCACCTCCCCTCACTCGTGGAGGAAACACAAGCGGCAGCACAGCGGAGGAAACGCAGAAAGACAGCCGGTGGTGGCTGCAGCTGGAGCTGTGTGGACGCACTTCAGAGACCAACAAGCAGGTAACATCCGCTGACCGACAGCTGCTGAGTAGTAGTTTCTCAATAACAGTAATGCCATGTTCACACTGTTAAGATTTAGTTGATTCTCTCGTGTAAGTGTATCAGATTTCCTGCTTTTCTCTGTTTTACACCTTTGTAAACTGAATATATTTGGGATTTGGATTGTTGGTCAGACAAAACAAGACATTTGAAGACGTCAGCTTGGACTCTGAGATGGACATTTTTCACAATTTCCTTCTGTTTTATAGACCAAACGATTAATAGAGAAAATAATCAACAGATTAACTGATACTGAGGCCACAATGTGAATGATAATATTTTCTTTTTCTGGAATGTGGAAGAAGTTTAAAAGAGTAAATGTACATTTTACAACAAAATCGTACATTTTTTATAGGTGAACACATACCATATTTTGGTGACTATAACAAAAAAGAGGCAGGGTTTCACTCTTTGTGGGCTGTCGGTGATGATAACAACAGCCGTAATGAAAATGTGACAGACTTGACAGAAACGTTGATAACTAGTTGTGCCTTTTGGTCTAGAAAGAGTCAGCACGGAGCATGTTGGTTGTGTTTGTGTTACTTCCTGGTGTTTGCAGCTTGTACATAAATGATGTTTGCTGAGAGTGGCTGTTACTCATTAGGGGAACAAAGTGGGACGTCACATGGTACGTGCCATGCTTTCATCAGCAGTAAATGGATTCCAGCTTCTACAATGCCAGGATTTGATACTTTTTTTGTCATGTATGATAGTAAACTGTATATCTTTTGGTTTTTAGACTTATGGTCAAATAAAACAAGCTATTAAAAAAAGGTCACTTTGGGCTGTGGGAGATTTTAACTGCCATTCTTCACTATTTTCTGACATTTTATAGACACAACAATTCATCAATTTATCGAGAAAATAGTTAGTTCCAGCCCTAATCCTTTCCTAATGGGATGTCACTGTATACTTTACTCTCCTCCTCCTTCCAGGTCCGGTGCCCGGTGATGGCATGTGGCCGTCCCACTCGCCTCCTCCTCCAGGCCAGGAAAGTTGGGTCAGTTTCACAGCAGACACCCCGCCATCCAGCGCGCTCCCAGCAATGCATCCCTCGTCAGTCCAGGTAGGGCAGTGTTAACGCTTCTGTCACCATCTCAGTACCAGGCCTGGTTAGACATTTTGATTTTCCCTGATAAATTACAATTTTGTGCAACTCACTTGTTGGTGCAGCAACTTAGCTTTAAATTCTTCAGTAGGCAAGCAACCCACTCTTTTCCTCTGACCCTTACAAAATAAACCTAGTTGGATGATAAAATAAACTCATTCATTACTCTGCATTCTCTCTCTCTGTCTCTCTCATTCTAAATCCATATAAACTAGTCTGGTGACAAAGAGATGGCAAAAATAAGCTTGCATATTGTTGAGGCACACATTGACCTACAGGAGATAATACAATAAGTCATCAACATAGATTAGCAAGTTATGAGAATGACCAAACACAATACTGTGACACGCTGTGTTAATAATGATGGCAAACAGCATCAACCTCTTTGATCAGATAAAAAGGCGCCATCAGACATTGCAAATGTAAAACATGAGATATCTTACCAACCACAGTGGTGCCTCAAACATGAGCCAACGTTTTATATCTGTGCTTTATCTGCCAGCGGAGCAAAACTAAAACTCGAGCAACTTGTGCGATATTGCTCAGGCAAAGCAGAAAACTGCGAAGGCCTTATTCTGTACCCAGTGCCTCATTTTAGACCGGCATCATGATGATTTTTAGTTTCCTGGACAGTGTTATTTAATTTGTCAAATTGTCATTCTGAGCTAAACAACATGAAATCTGATGATGGGCTTCTGTCTGTCCCACTAGTCCAAATTCTCAGAATAATGTGAAATGTTTGGTGTAATAAAAGTCTAAAGCTACTATGCAACATTTGTACCACATTTATGAGAAGTGTTAACAGCCCAAACTGTGGCCAGGAAGAGGCATGCAGTACTTAAAGCGACTGAAGAAACTGCGCTTAAATAGATTAGAGTTTTATTCTAACCTGCTTTACTCAATGATGATCTTTAATTGTGTGTATTCCTTTTAACCAGTGCTACTTTCTTACATGTTTCTGTAAATGTCCCACGTGGTTTCCTGTAGGAAAGCACAACGATACGAACGGTGGCCTCAGCAGCAACGACCAATGAGATCCAGCGTCAGTCCAGCGGCTACGATGATCCGTGGAAGATCACGGATGAGCAGAGACAGTATTATATTAACCAGTTCAAAACCATCCAGCCGGACCTCACTGGCTTCATACCTGGTAGGAAAATACACAAAAAAAACAAGACATCTGTAAAAAGGTGGGTTGTTTTAATCATCTGTGATCTGTTTCTTTGTGTTTCAGGTTCAGCCGCAAAAGAGTTCTTCACCAAATCAAAACTACCGATTTTAGAGTTGTCACATATTTGGTGAGTCGTCACTATTCTGCCAATCTCCATCTCTGCTGTGTTTGACGGTCCTGGAGCCATTTAATCTACAATGGGGATGTCTGAATCACCAGTGCAACTAATACTGGACTTTTTGACCATCATATGAAAAATTCATCATTTTTTTTAACATGTTAGGGCAGGATGACAGTACAAATTTTCATCAGTTATCAGTAATTTACACATTTATTCAACTTGATGTGGAGAGCCATTAAATGCTATGGTGGATTGGGCAGTAATCAATCATGACAATTTTAATTATTTTGTTCACAGTGCGTAATGTAGTGCTACTGATCTACTAGTCTGTGTACCTTCTCATGAAGTGGCACAGCTGTTGATATGTGATAGGAAATGAACAAAATCAGCATTTTCTGATAAGTGAGGAGCTGTAGAAAGCAAAATTTTGGCTTTTTACTTGATAAATGTACTTTAAATGCGTATTTGAAAAAAAATTGTCGCTGCGTCTGAGCCCTAATCTACCAACCTGCTGTTGTTTTAAAGGGGGAATAACATTTTCCTGGATCCTTGCTGAGTTAATTACTGCGTATCAAAAGCCAGTCGTCAGCTCCTGTTAATAATCTTACA